>OZJO01025974.1:0-17163 GCA_900406225.1 Acrobeloides nanus | reverse complement strand
TTCAACTTATTCCCATATTTTTTCTAGAAATGATGGAAGTTTTGTCCTCTATGGCATGACTTTAACTAATGACACACTTACCCTAGACCTACCTCAGATTCAAAACAAACAAGTCACCTTATATCTAGTCCAAGCTAGTACTCCTGGAAATCTTCTATCAGATTCAACTTTAAATGGACAATTCCTAGAGTGGAATAGACATTTATTTTATCCCAACTATATAGGGAATATAACGTCTTTACCGTTAGAATTACCAGGATTTAGCCAGTTTTTCTTAGTTGTTAATCAAACGAAAAGTATGCTCTTGAGATGCATAATAGAAGTTTTTATTGGATCTGCCTTAAATGCGGTAGCGGTAGTGCTAAAATGCGGTAGTTAAATTTTTCGAAAATTTTGACGGATTTAGTTTTCTCAACACTAATTATGACCTGAAACGACCGTTTTTCGAAGCGGTTTGAAAAATTTAACTACTGTATTTTAGCATGGGCGGTAGTGAAAAATGGTGTTATCCGTCAAAAACAGCCTAAAACGTCGAACCACTTCGAAAAACGGTCGTTTCAGGTCATAACTAGTTTTGAGAAAACTAAATCCGTCAAAATTTTCGAAAAATTTAACTGCCGCATTTTAGCACTACCGCTACCGCATTTAAGGCAGACCCGTTTTTATTAGGCTATGATTGTCCTGATGGGTGGTATAAAGAAACTTCAAATTCCAATAAATGTTTGAAATTTGTGGACCAGAAACAACCTATGGTTGCAGCAAAATTTGCATGTTCGGTATATGGAGCTAATGCTTCGATTTTGAGTATTGAAAATGCTTTTGAGAATAATGAAATCACTAGTAATTAATACAATTCTGCCTATACTATACCGTATTGACATTTTTAGAACAAACCAAAAACCAATCCTGCAACAGTTTCTATACAGGACTAATTCGCTGGAGTGCAAACTCAACATATTGGCAATGGGTAAACGTTGATAAAGGAACCTATAGAAATTGGAGTCCTGGTAACATTTTGATCTTTAATCATACTTTTTACTTTTTTTTAAAATAGGATATCCAGTAGGAAGCCCAACACATTTTTGCTCAATCTTTAATGCTCAAACTGGTACTTGGATGGACACGGATTGTGATATGTCTTATTGTTATATTTGTCAATTGTACATTTGATTAGACGCTATTGAATCATAAATTTTTTCTTTAAAATATTTTTTAAAGAGTCTAGAATAAAAAATCTTAGAAAATTTTATCTTTCAATTTCATGATTCATTTCTATATATAAAAAGAAATAAAATTTTTCATTTTACATATTTTATCATCCATATATTTTTTCCAACAAAACTTTTACTTATTTTCATATCGTTTTGTTAATAATCGATTTCGAAATAGTTAATCATTCCGATCAAACATACCATAAAGATTAAAAATATTCGGAGAAAGTTCCCCTTACACGTGCATTTATCATAAAAAATTTGGAGTGATAAACTTTTGCTTGGTCACAATCTTTTATGGTCTAATGCATCCCTGCGTGAGCTAAGTAGCAGCCCTTTATCCATGCCAACGTTAAGCCTTTGAACGATTCTTACCCCAAAGGCCCTCTTTAGGGCCACATTCAAAACAAGAATTACGTGCTTAATCTGAATAATTCAAAAATTTTCTTGTTTTTATTCGGCAAAATAAGAAAAGAACCATTTTAGTCATAGAAAATTATTGAAATCGTTAGACCGATTTCTGCTACCATCTAAAAGGTCATGTCTAAAAATTTATAATTTCGATTTATAATTAAATTTTTATAGAAAATTTTTATAACTAAATTTTATTTGTTTACCTAAAAAATAAATAAAAATTTCAATGTTGTNAATTTGGATTTATAATTAAATTTTTATAGAAAATTTTTATAACTAAATTTTATTTGTTTACCTAAAAAATAAATAAAAATTTCAATGTTGTCTAACATGCTATCAAACTTATCAAAGAGTAAAAACTTATTGAAATGATCTTCTGCATTTTCGGCTCCCTAAAAGTCTCCTAGCGCCTCCGCCGATCCCGGGCTGGGAAGGCTCTGGCCCCTGGTGTATTGCACAAAAATAAAAATGCACTAAAGAACTGCACTTGCACTTTTGTGCATAGCGTGAACTTTGCAGTTTTTATTGCACTTTTACTTTTGTGCAACCCATGGGTACCATACCACTCTGGTGGTTGGATCACCCTTTCCATCTTTGGTGCTTTTCTAAATTGAAACGTACGTTCAACTTAGAAACTGTTGCCATCTTTGTGTTTTGCTTTTCGATTATGGAAACGTTAAAGCCATTTTATATATTTCTTTTGATCTTGTTTATTTTTTTACATTTTGATTTAAAGATGGCAATTGGAGATCGAAACAAGCTTGTGGAAACAATAAAGCCTAGGAATATCAAAGGCAACGGAAGGTGTGCTATATTAGAGTGCTGATTTAAAAGAGTTTTGCAGATCTGTACTTTCAAAAAAGTTACATCTTGACAGAAATAATCACCAGGTTAGTTTTGTTTCTTTAGTTAGTTTTGAAATAGTGCAATCGCATGTATGTTCTCAGTTGTTCGGCGTGATCTCAGGCATTCGATGGGCTATCTCTGTTTTTTGTGGTTTCCTTATGATTTTTTTTTCTAAAATGCAAAATTTTCTATTTTAGACCAAAATTGTCCAATTTAAAAAAAATTGGGTTAGTCTAGCTTTTACAGAAAAATTAAAAAACATATAGAATCAATTTAAATGCTTTCTAAACGACATGGAAAAACTATTTAAGCGTAAAATGTGGAAACTACTAAAAAAGTTTTTTCGACTTTGGCTTCAAAACATAAGGGACCAAGATGAAAAAAATAAACATTCTCAAATCGACTCAAAACCTTTCCTAAATTGTCTGTTATGCTTAAAAATCTAAAAAACTTTGGTTTGACTGATTTGGATTTGAAAAAATACGCTTAAATCGTGCTTTCTGGTCGTTTCCAACGCATTTAAATTGATTCCATGTGGTTTTAAGTTTTCCTGTAAAGGCTAGTCTTACCAAAAATCTCATTTCTGAACATCTTCAGTTTAAAAAAGAAACTCTTTCCAGATTTTTTGCCTAATGTTGATTTTTCTTGAATGACAGAAATTTACCGATGAAAATGGCTGACGCACGGTGCTTGCTATAGGAGCTCCGAAATTTTGAAAGTGGCTCTGGTTAAAAATTTTAAACAATCATAAAGGTCTTCTTCTTATGTTTTTCAGAAAATTTTAGGGCAAAAAAGGGGGACCATTTTGATTTTTTTTCGATTTTTGACTAAGATTTTTCAAAAACCATCTTGGTCCCCTTATGTGAAAAATAGCAGATTTTGTCATTTTTGTTGAAAAATGGGAAAATTTGAACAATTTTTTGTGACAAATTGTAATGGAGGGCCGGTGGAGTAATCAGACCTCTGGGTACGGAGCAGTATTGTAGTATAATTTTATTTTCTATATGTGGTTCACATCTACTTTGAAACATGGTGTTGCACTGCATAGGAAAGGCTTATTGTTACTGTCAGCAGCAAGCATATTGTAACTTAAGGGGCCAGTGCGCAGCACTGGTTTTTAGTATAAAATAAACTTTTAGTATTTGTCTGTCAGAGTTCTTGGTATTACACCGCAAATGAAACTTCATCGATACTTTGAAGTATACAGTTACTGAAACGTTGATGCTGAAAAGAATCCATATTCAAAGGATTTCAAGATACGAATTATGGAGGAACTTTTTGTGACGAAGATTTAGAGGCAGTATGTTTTCATCTTAAATTCAAAAATTACTTGAATTTCAGAAATGCGATTTTGATGAATGCGGTTGCTTGCTTCCGAATGAATAGTGTTAAAGAAGATTATGGATTGATTAGCGTGTGAAGTGCTCGGATTTAAAAAACGGCGATTCGCTTTTTCTTGATATCGAAAAACCCGGAAAATCATTTTGGTGTCACTTTTATGGTTTCCAAAATGACGTATATATGTTATCTGAAAATCAGTTTTATCAGATAAAACTAGTTTTATTTGATTCTTTCAGATAAAACTCATGGGATCAATTTAAATGTGTTTGAAAAGGCCAGAAATACGAAAAGATCAGAAATTTAGGTGTATAAAACGTGGAACCAATTCGTTTTTAGGTTATCTTTTAATAGTTTAGTGTCTAATATGCTGCAAGACTATGCCGGGGTCCTAATATCACAATAGGATGACACGCCCCTGCTTCTCCGGGGATGCCCATCCTATTGACCTGCAGCCTAAGGTCACAATAGGACACTCCCCGGCTGCGCCGGGGGTCCTAAGGTAAGGTGATAATAGGATTGGAGGTGATAATAGGATTGGATTGTGACCTTAGGCTGCAGGTCAAAAGGGTGGACATCCCCCAGCGCAGTCGTCAGATAAAACTAATTTTATTGATTTTTTCTCAGAGAAAAATAGTTTTATCTGATAAAACTGATTTTCAGATAAAATGATAACATATATATCATTTTCAAGGTATATAACGTCCTTAACTCAATTTTTTTATTGGTAACAGTATAGTATCTTATATTTTTAATGAATTTGTTTTATGAGTAATGAACAGAGAAAGGCAAAAAAGTTGCCGGAAAAGCTTTAGTACTTTTTAGATGGTCGGAGTTTAGCTTGCTATAAGAGCTACTATGACGAAAATGTCAATTTTCTTGATTTTTAGGTCACATATCCACCTCCCTCTGCTTTTACAAAAAGTATTCTGTTGTGTATAGCCTCTTTCTGCGCTCGCTTGCCATTTTTGTTGCCGTTTTTCTTCGGCTCGGCGGAGCCCCACAGGGAAGGGGGAGATTTGCGCTTCGAGTACCCCGACGACTTTGGCAAAGTTTGGTTTTTCGGTAACCTTTTTTGCTTTTACTGTTCATACTCATCAAAACAAATCGATTAGAATTGTTTTTGGCTGATTTTGAAATAAATTAGATACTATACACAAGTATTTTTATTTACTTTTTTCTAAGTTTTTCAGCCTCATATTTTTTCTTTGTTAAAATTAAAAATTTTCGACCATATCTACTTTCCCTTACAGATTTTTTACTTATGTCAGCTACCATTTTCTCATGTTTTTCTATTCATCAACTGCTGGGAGGGAATTCGCGATGATAAGTTACAAGTGCTTTTTTTTCAATAACTCGTCGAAAGGAAAATTTTTCAAAGTCCGATCACTTCACAATTCGATTATTTAAGCTGGTTTTTAATTATAGAAAAGTTTTTATTGCTGTAAATGTCAATATTTGGTTTGTGTATAAAGTTATATACTATCCAACTTTAGATGAACATACCCTTATGTGACAATATAAAACTTTTGATGATTAATGTGAATATTTCGGAAAAAGCCTTTTCACATTAAATATGTGAAAATACACAAAAAGCAGGGGTGCCAACAACATTTTTTCAAAATCAGCAAATCTGACTTCAAAAATCAGATTTTACAGCAAAAATCAGCGAATATGAATAATCAATGAAAACTCAGTGCAAAGTGGGTTTTTGTTTCGGGGGAAGTCCCCAAAAATTTACCTTGGTATCCCTTATCTTTTTTTTCAAATATTTTCTAAATTTTTTAGCATAAAGAGGACCCTTATGATTCTTTTCGATTTTATTGAAATTCTAAATTTATTACAAAAACATCTTGACCCCCCCCCCTATAGTTTTTCGTGCCGACAAGCGCGAAAAATTTTTATTGAAATCCTTGAGGCAAGTCAAAAAAAATTAGCGCCGCAGACGAAAATTTTTTTGCAAAATGCTTCTTTCTAAACTGAAAATGATCAGAAAATTACGATTTTTTGAATTAAAAAATGTTAAATTTGGCTTTTTGTTGAAAAATGGAAAATTTAGGACAAATTGGGTATAATTTTTAAAAGTTAAAAAACCAGCGCCGCAGGAAACNTTGTTGAAAAATGGAAAATTTAGGACAAATTGGGTATAATTTTTAAAAGTTAAAAAACCAGCGCCGCAGGAAACATTTTTTTTGCAAATGCTAGTTTTTAAGCTAAAATGCTCACAAGGGACGTCACGGAACTGTCATACTCAAAATTTTTTCAAACCCGGCTAACTTTGTATATGGTTCGACTCCGGTCAGCGTAAATTATCATATTTGTAACTTTTTGGAGTGTATTGTAAGAATAATTCAATACCTGTATAAAAATTGAAATAGGCCCTATATGTGGATAGATGGTTTATCGGTTAATTTTACAAGTTGGGTTAACAATCAATAACCATCAAGCGGAACCATTTATATAGATTACAATTATGCAATTAATAATTGGGTAAGTAGTAATGATGTTAATTACCAAACGATATGTCAAGCAACTCCCTTCAATTATTGATGTTGAACGAATCTATTTTTATATATTGATAATAAAAGTTCGATCATTTATTTTTTAATTAACTTTTGTCAACAACTCAGTGGCGGCGTCAGGGAGCTAACAGACTTTAACCCACCCACCGCCCAAATCGGCCGAAGGCTGAAAAAATCAAATTAAGGATCCCCTTATGTTTTTACCGGCCGAAGTCCGGTGAAAAAATAGGAAGTCAAAAAATTTTTTCGAAAGAATTCAATTTTTAACTTATTTTAAGCAATTTTTAGTTATTATTTGCTAAAAAAAAACGTTATTTTATCATGAACAACCTTTCTTTGAAAGTTAGCCCCCAAACCTGATTCCTGGCCACCTCTGGACGAACTTGCTTAACGACAATTCATCTTGGGCTATCCCCTTTATTTTTTTCGCTAGGATAAAAAATTATTAGTTGAAAGACATTTTTTAAGCTGAAAATGCTAAATTTTTGATGAAATTTTGTCGAAATTCTATTACTAAGGCAAAAGCCAGTGCTGAAGGCAAAAATTTTTTTACAAAATGCTTGTTTATAAACTGAAAATGCTTAGAAAAATTCGATTTTTGATAGATAAAATCCCAAATGTGGACTTTTTTTTGTTATAAAATGAGAAATTTAGGCCAATTTTGGTGAAATCCTTGAGTAAAGGTAAACAAGCAGCGTCGCAGGCGAATATTTTTTTTTAAAATTCTTGTCAAATAATGGAAGTTTTATGAAAATTTGATTTTGTAATGATAAAATTTTCGAAAAATTTTTATGAAAATTCAAAAAATAATGAAAAAAATGCACTTTTTTTTATTACTGTTCCGGTCCAAAATTAATGGAACCGGAACAGCAAAAATGACCGAAAATTAACGGAACCGAACACAGCTCTGATGTATATTTAAACGAAATACAATTGGAAAATATGGAATATTAATTGTTTAGACAAATTTCACATCAACGGGAACATTTTTGGATTAAACGTGGAAACAATACAAATAAATGTAGAAGAACAGAAATGGACTGATCAAGTGAAACATCAACAACTTTTACACAAAATCACATGCTTCGTCCGAGATCTGGATTGTGGGACTATGTTTAATTTAATTCAAATCTAATTGTGCTTTAAGTCACAGTGAATGAAAATGTGAAAAAAATTTTTTGAACAACTACTTGGTATTGAGTTGATCGAAAAGTTCTGCAACTTTTTACTGTAGTGCCGAGAATTCTAGAGAGCCATCCGAAAAGACGTTCTACTAGGCAAAATCTTTTATCCTCAAGCGGGGTTTGAACCAGCCTTAAGGGGCGCCTGAGACAAGTACTACCTAAACATGGGACCCTTGGAGTAACCGCTCCTAATTCTGAATCGTAGTAATGCACAATGTACATGCTCTTTATTGTAGATCCTAAGCTTATGGCTCCCGATGGCGGATGCGGAAACTATGGCTCGAATTCTGGTGGCTATGATCAGCTCGGAGTTCAAACATTGACTTGTACCCGCGATCCGATTTCACAAAGAGCAGCGCCGAGTGGTTTATCTGGACATCTGATTGATGGCAGCGTTGTGTTTTCAAGGTGGGGCAGTGCATGTGCAACTAGCTATTCCGTACGACGGGGCAATCAAACCGGTGGCCCTTACGACTATTGCAACCGGTATAACAGGCTTGCTCAGTTATACCGATAAAGTCGCTGAAGGCACCTACTACCATGTAGTGGCAAATACATCTACAACGAGTGTTTCCAATGAAGTAAAAGTCGTCGCAAATCCACAACTATTGTAAACAGGAAGACCAACAACACACTACTGATTGAGCTACTCAAAACTGGATCGGCCGTTCACAATACTCGGTTCCGCTGGGTCGGATCCATATCTACTTTGTCGGCGATTTAGCATTTATTATGGAGCGCTTACTTATCGCTGCTCAGATTTCCCCCCTCTTCAATCAAATACGGAGAATGAACAATTCATATTTGAATTGTACATGCTCTCTATATTGTAGATTCTATTAGATTTATTAGTTGATTTGGAACATCACAAAAAAATGTACATGCACTAAAGTGCTCTAAGATTAGAAGATCACAAAAAAATGTACATGCACTAATAAATTCTCTAACAAGCCACGATGTTTGAAAAATTGGAAAAAAAGTTGGGGATTTGTCAGCCAGTTCTATAGACAGGATTTGTACAAAGGGGACATTTTCCCTCTAAGTTTTGAAATTTTTGAGGTGTTATTTTTCGCCGGACCCTTTCATTGTTTTTATCATAATTTTTCCCCTTTTCGAAGGGGGACAAAGGGAATAAACCTCTACCATGACCCTAGCATTTATAGTTTTTGAGAAATGTGACTTTCTTTACAAGGGTAACGATTTTTGACCACCTCAAAAAGGGGGGGGGGGTCAAAAATTGCTACCCTTTTTCACTACGTTAGCTCCAAGTTGAACATAAAAATAAACTAGAATTCCTGGCCGATATCCATACCAAGTCCCTTTTCAGGGGCTGATGAGCAAAACATGTAAAAATTAAAAAACAAAGTCAAGAGACTCCAAAAATTTAAGGGGGATTCCATGGGTAGATTTTGGGGTCGGAAAATGATTTTGTTTAGTGTGCAAAAAGTTCAGGCATAAATTGCTGATTACTGAAAGCAACAAATTTTGGGCTGAAACTTTTAGTTTCACTGTTTTTGGGACCTATTTTTTATTATAAAATTTTTTAATATAAAGTTGTGCATTACTACGAGGTCAGAATTAGGAGCGGTTACTCCAAGGGTCCCATGTTTAGGTAGTATTGGGTTTGTCTCAGGCAATTTTTCGTCAATTTTTGACATGTAAAAAATTTTTTTGGAGGATTGAAAAAAATAACCCCCCTTTTCGAGGGGGCTTGATAAAAAATAACCCCCGGGGGCTATTTTAGAAGATATACGGTATTCGGAAAGATCATAAAAAATTGAGCATTTTTTGTTTTTACGGAATGTTCTGAATCATTGTAGTTTCCGAGATAATTGCGCTTGAAATTTTGAATTTGATACAAGCTCTTCGTTGTAATACACTAACTTTTTTGAATTTTTAATCGATTTTTTGCATCAATTTTTTAAATTTTCATAAAATGAACATTGTAGCAATAATTTTTTATAACTAAATGAGACGAACAAAATGACACCAAAATTATCCAATTTGAACATTGTTTTGGGTTATTGAAACAAAAACATGAATCAGAAAATTTCGTTTCAATAACCCAAAACAATGTTCAAATTGGATAATTTTAGTGTCATTTTGTTCGTCTCATTTAGCTATAAAAAATTGTTGTAATGTTATGAAAATTTAAAGAATCGATGCAAAAATTTTACATGTTTTGCTTAGTCATGGATATCGGCCAGGAATTCTAGTTTATTTTTATGCTCAACTTGGAGCTATGGTAGTGAAAAAATTTTGAGCTAGAGCCCAAAAAGTGAATTTTTGAGTGGGTCAAAAATCGCTACTCCTGTAAAGAAAGTCACATTTCTCAAAAACTATAAATGCTAGGGTCATGGTAGAGGTATCTTTAGAAAGGGAGACGAATGGGATAAAAACGTGCTTTAAATTGTGGTAAACGCATTCAAAGAAAAAAATTATGATAAAAACAATGAAAGAGTACGGAGGCAGGTTTGGCGAAAAATAACACATCCAAAATTTTCAAAACTTAACAGGAAAATGCCCCCGTGTATATAGAACCTGTCTATAGAACTGGCTGACAAATTCCCAACTTTTTTCCAAATTTTCAAACATTGTGGCTTAGAGAATTTATTAGTGCATGTACATTTTTTTGTGATCTTCCAATCTTAGAGCACTTAATGTACATTAAGTGCTTTTTGTGATTTTCCAAATACTAATAAGATCGAAGCCAATAGAAACTACAGGGTGGCCCAAAAGTTCCCGCCCTAATCTTGTTATGTATATATTGTAATAATTTTATTTGATTTTTGGTCTATAATCGATTTTTTTAGCATGAAGGAGTTTCGAGGAGGTATTATTCGTCTTTTTGAGCAAGGAAAAACCCAGAAGTCGAAGCAAGTCATGGTGTGGGCCGGCGTGGGGCATGGAGTCAAATCGCCGTTGTTCTTCGTCCCCACTGGTGTCAAGGTCAATGGTGATGAATACCGAGAATTTTTGAGAAAGAAGATCTTGCCGTGGGCACGAAGATTGTAGCAGAAGCAGTAGGTGTTTCAACAAGACGGCGCTCCATCACACCGAGCAGAAGAAACTCAGATTTAGTCAGAGACATCTTCCCTGAATGCATCGTAGTCGACATTAGCCCGAAGCAAAATAATGGAGAATGGCCACCGAATTCGCCCAATTTATGTGTGGAGGACTTCTCATTATGGAGCATTTTGGAAAACGAAGCATGTTCAAAGCCCCATCAGTCGATCGAAACGCTGAAGAAAAGTTTGGTTAAGGCATGGAACGCTATACCTCAAGAAGTCATTGATCGAGCTGTTGACGACTTTCCGAAGCATTTGAAGAAGTGCATTGGTGCCCAAGGTGGCCATTTCGAAAATAAATAGTTAAATTTTGTTGTTATTATTGGTTTTTGTTAGGTTTTAAATAAAATTTGTTATCAAATATTACAAATATATACATAACAAGATTAGGGCGGGAACTTTTGGACCACCCTGTAAAGTTTCTAGTAAGATAGTAACATAACATATAACATAACATTTAGCATGGGATCAATAAGAACTGATGTATGAACATACGTAAAAATAATAAATTTCTGACTATAGAACATATAAATCTTATCAATAAAAATGTGTTTTCGAAGCCTATAAAGCCCTTGATTTATTTATATAAATCATGCACTTAGTCCAAATTTGCTTATTTATCCTAAAAGATGGGTCTCTACAATTTTCTTACTTTTTTCTTAACATTATTTTCCATATTAAATTATACTGGGACAACTACTTATAATGTATATGTCGATACATATAACCCAGTACATACAGTTCCTCCAGAATTTCTTAGTTATGCCCTGGATATGAGCATTATTGCTGATACAAATAACTATTGGGGATTGAACTTTTCGTAAGAAATCGTATAGTTATGCTAATTTAAAAAAATTAAGGTTTATTGAACCGCTAGCGACAGCATTAGGTCCGGCATATCTACGTTTTGGTGGAACTTCTACTAGTAGACTAGTGTTTAAAAATACCAGAACTTATAATAACACTACTTTAAATGGTAAATAATTAGATACCCTACATGGATACCCTATATAGTTAGATACCTTAAATGTACACCATATATAGATGCCCTATATAGTAAGATATCCACCTATATAACCTATATATATACCTCGGAGTTATCGACTTCGCCTGATCAACGAAGTTTGTCGACTTCGACCCCAACGAAAACATAAAACTTCGAAGTCACTAAGTTCTTGCACATCCTTGTTTGAGGGGTCCTTCGTTTGAGCTCTTTCTATTGAAAGAGTAGATAAAAACATGGTAATTTTTAAAGAGCAGGTAGCCCAAAAAACCTAAAAAGTCCTAAAAAAATCATATTTTTTAGCCGCTGAAGTAGATACTATTTATAACTTTACCAAAAATGTTGGTTGGAGTTTTCTGATTGACCTAAATGCTTTCTTACGTTCTGGTAATAATTGGAACCAAAATTGTAAAATATGTGTGTTAAGGGGGTGCCAATAATAGGTCATTCTCCGACAACAAAATTTTTCTCGATATGACCTATATAGGGGTAATTCTAGGCGGGGAATCGATTACGCGCACTCCCGAACCTTGAAAATACGTTCCTTCATCTTATTTTCGTGAAAATGTCGATTTTTCAACAATCTTTGTTCGCCAGACTTCGCATGAATTTTCAAAATTCGTTTTTTCCGTTGGGTGGCAAGGTGAATATTTTGAATATGCAATATCGGACGTCCGATTCTGAATCGAATGAAATTCAATATCGGACACAACATATATATGGGACTACTTTGACATCTTTGGACTATCTTGACCTTTTTGCTTTTGGAACTACCTTGGCACACAAGGGAAAAAACGAGTTTTGAAAATTTATGCGAAGTATGGCGAACAAAAATTGTTGAAAATCGACATTTTCACGAAAACAAGATGAAGGAAAAGCATTTTCAAGGTTCGGAATGCGCGCAATCGATTCCCCGGAAAAATCTAAGAATCGACGGTTTTCTCATAAAATCCGAAAATGTTTGATTTTCGCTTCAATACGCCGATTCCCTCCCTGAATCGGGGTCAAGCAAGCGTTTTCACATTTCGGGAGTGCACGTAATCGATTTCCCGCCTAGAATTACCCCTATATAGTTCCTATCGAGAAAATTTTTTTGTCGAGAATGATCTTGTCACCCATCCCTTTAACATAAGTATGTTAAGACACGGTCTCTGTAAGGATCACCAGGCCGGCGGCCCAAGGGTCAGGGATTTTTTTGTGTCCGATAAAATTGATAGGATATTGGTCCCTGATCACGGAATCGATAGAAAAAAAATTCTGAAACATCACCCCTGTGGGCCTGGGGGTGGGGGTGTCAAAAAATCGACTTTTCAAGATCGACTCCGATTCAATCTCTTAAACTATTCGCGAGTACTCTTTCATTTTTTGCATAGAGGTAGGCCATATTGTATCTAAATTTTTTAGATAGAAATCGAAAAAACTCGAGTGCACTCCAAAATACTTTTAGGGCCATGAAGCTCAATACAATCGATTTTACGTATATTTTTTGAATTTTCTAACCTCTCTAAAACACCTAAGATAATTTTTTTCGGCCAAAATTTCTTTCTGGCAGATGTGTTTTGATATGGAGAATATTCCTAGCGTGGTTTCGAAAAAATCCGAGAGACTTCGATTTTTGAGCCATTTTTAAACGTTAGTAGTAGAAATGTGATCGAAAAAAATTTTTTTTCGTCACATTGCAGCGGCCTTTGAGATGGTTCCATATAAAATTCAGGCTGCCATTCTGCACAGAGGTTTCCAGTTGAGCCGTTCTAAAATCTTGATATATGCAGCGCAAAAGTCATTTGTTGTAAGCTTCCCTTTTCGAACCCACGCTAGGAGTAAACTCTATATTGAAACACATCTATCAGAAAGAAATTTTAGCCGAAAAAAATTTATCTTGGGTGTTTTAGAGAGGTTTGAAAATTTAAGCCGAATTTTTGACACCCCCACCCCCCCCCGGACCACAGGGGTGATGTTTCAGAATTTTTTTCTCTCGATTCCGTGATCAGGGACCAATATCCTATCAATTTTATCGGGCGCAAAAAAATCCCTGTCCCTTGGGCCAATGGGTGATTCTTACAGAGACTGTGTCTGAATATGTTAACATACGTTTTTCTATGTTATGTTAACATATGTTAAAAATTTTAATTGTGTTGTTTTTCAACGAATTTGTAGAAAAATGTCATTTTAATGATACGAGCGGATTAATCCAGTCGTTATTCATAACATATGTTAAATGTTAAAATATGTTAACATACGTTAACATTAAAATATATGTTAACATACAGTAGCGGACAAAGCAGTTTACACAAAATTGATTTTCAATTGAAAATTGTGATATTTAAGAGTTTCTATATCAATAAGGATAAGTCTGATTCACTTGATTTTTTTGGAGCAGACAGATCTCAAACAGTTATAAAGGGTTTCCGAAGACAATTTTTATTAAAACTTCAATCATGTCGAAATAAATGCGATAAAATTTACTCGTTCGTGACTTCAGCTTAATTTACAATGAAGGGAAGTAGAACAACTTCAGTTCCATTTACTATTTCGATGGGATTGAGGTTTCAGTAAAAGTCGTCTTTGAATACCCTTTATAACTTTTTGAGATCTGTTTGCTCCAAGAAAATCGAGTGAATCTGACTTATCTTCATCGATATAGAGCCTCTTGAATATCGCAATTTCAAATGAAAATCAATTTTGTGTAAACTGTTTTGTCCGCTAATGTTTATGTTAGTGTTAACGTATGTTAACATATTAACTTAACATATGTTAACATTTAACATATTTTATGAATATCGGCGCCACTAATCCACCCATGTCATTAAAATGACATTTTTTGACGAATTCGTTGAAAAATAACAAGATAAAAATTTTTAACATATAACATATTAGAGTATGTTAAATGGTAACATATTTTAGACTCTAATTGGAACACTAGTACATGGAATTCTAGTAATGCAAAAAATTTTATGAACTATGCTAGTTCTAAGGGCTACATTATGGATTTTGAACTAGGAAATGGTAAGAAAAAATCCTAAAAAAATTCCTAAAAAATCCTAAAGAATCCTTAAAAAATCCTAAAATATTCTAAAAGAATAGACCTTAAAAATTTCAGAGCCGGAATTATATGAAAGAACATTTCACAAGACATTATCCGGTAAACAAATCGCTCAAGACTATCATGATTTACGGATGTTGTTGAATAATAATGCTTTGTATAAAAATTCAAAAATTGCTGGTCCTGCATTAGCTGGCGTTGGTTATAAGATTTCTGATGCTTTAATCAAAGAGTTAGTGAAAAATTAAAAATTATTAGGAACCTTCAAATTTTTAGAATTTTCGATAATGGTGGACAAAATTACATCGATTATTTCACCTTTCATCAGTAAGTGTAGCCCTATACAGTAGGGTACCCACCTTGTATACAGTAGGTACCTCCTATAGATAGGTAGGGTACCCTATGTTTGATCTTCTGACCAAAAAGAGTGAATTTTGAGTTCAAAACCGATTTTACAAAGTTTATTATGCTAATGGATTGAAACTAAAGTTAAACTATAAAAATTACAAAAATTAACATTTTATCACAATTTTTTATCACAAAAAATGAGACCGAAGACGAGAAGAAAACCATATGACATCAAGCCGATGGAGATGAATTGTTGCTATGGAAATTGTTGTTGGTAGGCGGAAATGGCACTTTAGTTAGCGGAGATTTTTCGGGTTGATAAGTCAACGGCTTTTGGTCTCGGTCTAGGAATCAGCATTAGCATTTTTGAGCATAAAAAAATTGAAAGGACTTTCAATACCCTATAATGTACAGTAAGGTACCCCCCATCCCCCTAGCGAGTACCTCTATACAGTATAGACTATTCCTATTTGTACCTCTATCAATTAAGGTCGTTTCCTATAGGGTACTTCTATACAGTAAGCCGCCTTCTATGGAATACCCCTATAAAGTAGGGTCTCTTCCTATAGAGTATCTCTATACAATAAGTAGGGTCGTTCTTCCCTGATCACTTTAGAAGGAGCAACTTTAGAGGGTACCCTACTTAAATTTTTAATGATCTTTCGAATCACTATGCTTTCATCAAATTTTTTAGTTACTACATGGGCTATGCTAATTTCTCAGATTGGATCAATCCTAAAGTCATGGACTCGTTAATTCCCGTGTTAAAAGCCGCGAAAAATCTTAATCGATCATCACTCTGGCTAGGTGAAACTGGTAGTACATGGTATAATGACGTGAATGCTAAGAGATTCATAGCCGGATTTTGGTGGATCGACAAACTAGGACTTTCAGCTTTATATGGACTTGATGTAGTAGTTAGATTTGTTTTCTTTGGTGGCACCTTGACATTGATTAGTGCTCCTCCGTATATGACACCTGTTACGGTAAATTTAATAAAAGTAAACCCTAAGAAATTCTGAAGAAATCGAAAAAATCTTTAAAAATACTAAGAAATCTAAAAGATCCTAAGAAAACCTAACAAGTAAACATCACGAACTTGATTTCTTCGATTTCGCCCAAACATACGCCAATTTTTTACCCATAGTGAGGGTAAAAAACAAAAAAAAACGTTTTTAGCCATAAAAAAGCCATAAAGATAAAGGTCTAAGGCCAAAGTTAATATACCATAATTTGCGTCTTTTCACCCTCTAATAAATACAAAAAGATTTAGCGAAAAGTATTTTAATCATAAAAAGTTATGATGGTATCTTTGAACCCTAATTTTAACCCCAAAAACCACATTTTGAGCTCTATCTCTTCATAGGAATGTCCAGGGGAAAAATTTCTTGCGGCTTTTTAGTCCCACTATGGGTAAAAAATTGGCGTATGTTTGGGCGAAATCGGCGAAATAAAGTTCGTGATGTTTACTTGTAAATATCCTATAAATAACTTTAGGATTATTGGCTTTGTTTCTTATATAAAAAATTAATCGGACAACAAGTTTATAATGTCAGTTTTGCTCCCGCTAACCCATATTTACGTCTATATGCTTCATCTAGTATAGCGTAAGTAAGTTTCAACTTATTTCCATATTTTTTCTAGAAATGATGGAAGTTTTGTCCTCTATGGCATGACTTTAACTAATGACACACTTACCCTAGACCTACCTCAGATTCAAAACAAACAAGTCACCTTATATCTAGTCCAAGCTAGTACTCCCGGAAATCTTCTATCAGATTCAACTTTAAATGGACTTTTCCTAAAGTGGAATACACATTTATTTTATCCCAACTATATAGGGAATATAACGTCTTTACCGTTAGAATTACCAGGATTTAGCCAGTTTTTCTTAGTTGTTAATCAAACGAAAAGTATGCTCTTGAGATGCATAATAGAAGTTTTTATTGGGTCTGCCTTAAATGCGGTAGCGGTAGTGCTAAAATGCGGTAGTTAAATTTTTCGAAAATTTTGACGGATTTAGTTTTCTTAACACTAGTTATGACCTGAAACGAAGCGGTTTGAAAAATTTAACTACCGCATTTTAGCACTACCGCTAGCGCATTTAAAGCAGACCCGTTTTTATTAGGCTATGATTGTCCTGATGGGTGGTATAAAGAAACTTCAAATTCCAATAAATGTTTGAA
>OZJO01025971.1:0-19616 GCA_900406225.1 Acrobeloides nanus | reverse complement strand
AAAAATCGATTTTTTAAATTTTCATAACATGAACATGAATCAGGTTTTCGTTTCAATAACCCAAAACAATTTTAAAACTTGATAATTTTGGTATCATTTTATTCGTCTCATATAGTTATAAAAAATTGCTACAATATTCATTTTATGAAAATTTAAAAAATCGATGCAAAAATTGATTTTTCGCAAACAATTTTAAAAAGCGGAAGCTGCAGACCAAACAGAAGAAGCAAGCGCCGAAGTTGTAGCGCTGGACAAGCGCAACGAAGACACACACAGCGCGCTGTTGCTCATGAAGCGCCGAAGGCACAAGCAGCAAAGATGCTGAAAGAAGAGATTAGATTTTTGTGTCGTAAATAATGTATATATCCCGGTAGAAGTTGGCAAGACGGTGCGTTTGCCCATCGACCCGGTGGACCGTTCTAAAATTGGCCACGCAAACCTCCTGAGCGTTGTGATGAAGGTGGACAACGGTTTCTACAAGGTGCGAATAATAAATGGTGTTCATCAGCAGCACTTTACGCGCAACCAACTTGAGCTGTGTGAGAACGAATTCATCGCACTAGAAACGTGTCGGAGACCCCATTCAGGGCGGGGAGTCTCCGGCACGCAATTTTATACATTGTGATTACGTAATCATTGATCTGACCCTCCCCCCCCCCTGTAATCAATCTTAATCATTTGTCTACCCCCTCCCCCCATCTACTTGATTACGTAATATCTGGATGGCCCCATAGAGTTTTTTTCTAGTGGACTAATCCTTTAATACCATCATTTTACACATTTGTTCTATAGATCTGATCAACAGTTGAACTATAGGGGTAAGAGACTTTTGCGCACCGACATTTGTGCACCGGACATTTGCGCATTTGCACAATGAAGCATAAGCTAACTTTTACATCGGTTTTCTTATAACAATTTGAACTTGTTTTTAGGCAGAAATTTTATAAAATTTGGGGCGCAAATGTCGGTGCGCAAATGTCGGTGCGCAAAAGTCTTTCACCCAACTATAGCCACCTCATCCTTTTTTTCCATTAAAATTCTATCTTGTACGAGATAGAATTTCGAAACTTTCTTTTGAAGACAAAAATTCTATTTTTTATTTCTTACTCTTGTTTAGAACTGATAACGATAAGATTACATATTATTAACACCATTCTACAAATTGTGAGAACAAATTTGGATCATTTAGATGGGTTATGATGTATTTTTTGCCTCTATCATGTGGGCTTCGTCTCGTCTCTGAATTCTATTTCGTTCGCAATGTGGGATGTTTTGATAGAACTGGCTTGTGACACTTTGTACCGAATTGGAGTCGATCAAAGGGAACATTTCACATGAATAACATAATTTTGGTACCTCTCAAAAACATTTATTATTAGAAATATGAAGGCTTATAAAGCATGCACGTGTAAATTTGATAGGGTAGAAGTAGAATTCTAGTGAATGCTTGTGATAAATATGGTATCAGCTGGAAAGTATATAAGTGAGTTGCCCCCAACAGTTAGTGCATTTTTTGATTTTAATTATAGTCCACCATATGGTGTCAAGAATTCTTATTCGATAATTGTTTTTTTCTCAATATTATGCAAGAATGTATGCTGAGTACGATCCAAACAGTCTTTTTTAATAAGGCATGTTTTCGTGTTAATATCCAGACTTTTTCAAAAAATGAGACTTTTTCAATGTTGCAGCTTAGTTTTAAACTCTTGATCTTTGGCTATAGAAGTCAATTTTTGACGGAATCTTTGATATTCCTAGGATTTTTCTAGTGCTCAACAATAATCCATCTTTATTTTTTGTGTCCTAGACCTCGGGATTAGAGCTAAAAATGGCGTACAAAGAACAGAACTTTGTGTGTTAAACCCGTCGAAAGGGTACCTTCCAGTGATTAAAATCAAAAATTCCTTCAGATTCGAGTTCCCCATGTTGAATACCCCCAGAAACTAAAGTTTGGAGCTACACAATAGGAGGGGGGGGGACACTCACGTGAAAACTTTTTTACGTACTACACGTGCACGTTAAAATTTTGCCACTCATGTATTTGTAGTACACGTGCACCTTAACATTTTGCTACTCGTTTACGCGTACTACACGTGCACGTTAAAATTTTGTCACTCGTGTACGTGTAGTATACGCGTACATGTAGTACACGTGTAAGTGTAGTACACGTACACGTTAAAATTGGCTACTCATGTACGTGTAGTACACGTGCACGTTAACATTTTGCCACTCATGTACGCGTACTACACGTACACGTTAAAATGTTGTTACTCGTGTATTTGTACTACACGTTACATAAAATTTGGCCACTCATGTAGTAGTATCCGGCAAAAAATTGAAAAATATGTAGTATTGGCGAATCGAAAACGAATTCGTTTTTTTCTAAAATCACAGAATTTTTTCGCCTGTCGACGTTTTTTTGTCGACAGTAACCTTTGCCCATGAAAAATGTTGACGTAAGACTTTGTGCATGTGTGGTTGATGAATTCGTTTTTTCTTGACAGGAAATGCCCTTTACTTTAAATTTACCAATTTTTTCAAAGAACGATCTTGTGTGTCTTAGATTTGAATTCACACTGTGATTATATGGGCACACATTTGAACATATACTTGTTTTGTACATACCACATGTGCACGGAGTTCTTACATTCTTACATGCATAAGTGCAACCAACCAGTATCAATTCAACATTCATATGTATAGTTTGCTGTCCCAACATTCCATTTATTTGATAATGCTAGATGTATGTGATGTTCGAAGTTTGGTTCGCATACGTATATTATGAATGCCTAATATTTTTTGATAAAAAGTTATCGTCCTATTTGTGTTTTGATATGTTTTTGGCTATGGTTTTCTTTGTTTTATTCGATACTCTGGGAAATATTTAATCAAAAATTATATATTGTTCGTTTCGGAGAGAGTTGCTTTTTTGTAAATTCATAGTGCAGTGGGTAAGGAAGCCGACTGTCAGATCTGACAAGTTAAGCAACGTTAGGCCTCCGCAGGTTCGATTCCTATGAGAGTAGTCTTTTAATTTTTAAACAAAAATTTTTGCAAAAAACAGAGCAAAAATTTTTCCTTCGATATTTAGTGCAGTGATAAAGGAACCAATTGTCCGATCTGGTATGTTAAGTAACGTTGAGCACGTATGTTCGATCCCGAATTTGGATTTTTAAAATTTTCATAGAGCTTTAATTTCGATATAGTAGATTCTTTTCATATTTTTAGTTTTTCATGAAAATGTTTTCTAGTCTTGAAAATTGAGTTCGAATCTTTTTTTTAAAAATCGATATTTTATTGCAAATTTTATGCAAAAATTGAAATTTTTGCTGATAAGACATTTTTTAATTACAATTTTTGCTTGAAAATGCTACCCTGTCCCTGGTTCAGAGAAGTACCCTGCCCCTGGTTCAGGGAAGAAAATGCTACCCTGCTCCTAATTCAGGGAAGTATCCTGCCTGAAAAATTTTAACCCCCTAAAACCGCTGGTGGATATGTTAGAACACAGTTATAAAACCAAATGGTACGCAGCACCGATGGGGCTACGTGAAATTAAAAGAAAAATGTTTTTGTGCAAAAATGTGTTTGACAAAATTTTCAAATAAGATTTTTGCGGGCACAAATATTCTGTTCATCTATTTTCCCATTTACCACTGATCAATTTGTACTTAATTATAATTCCGAACATTTTTTATCATATATAAGGCACACAAAAATTTTGTGCCTTAATCTTTGAAAGAAAGAGTGCCCCCAAAAAAAGAGGGCAATTTTTGCTTTTGAGAAAAATGTTCGGATCGAAAAAACGCGAAAAAATCGCCCAAATTCCGGTTTCTTTATACACCCTGTGCACAAGCTTTTTTGAATTTTTTGCAAAAATGCTTCTCTGACTCCTGGATCAGGAAATCGGAGTGTGTATTAAAGCGAAAATCGAAAATTGTTAGATTTTCTGCCTTAAAATGACCTTCTGGGGGTAAATTTATGCGAGGAATCGATTGCACGCATTTCCGAAGCTTGAAAACGCTTCCCTGATTCAGTGAATCGAGGTGTATGTATTGAAGCGATGACCAATTTTTGCTATAATACATCCATTTTTCTTTGATTCAGGATCAGTAAAGCGTTGACCCAAAAATTTTCGATTTTCGTTTCAATACAAAACATTCATGTGCCTGAAAAAAATCGATGTTTTATTGCAAATTTTATGCAAAAATTGAAATTTTTGCTGATAAGACATTTTTTAATTACAATTTTTGCTTGAAAATGCTATCCTGCTCATGATTCATAGAAATACCTTGCCTCTGGTTCAGGAAAGAAAATGCTACCCTGTCCCTGATTCAGGGAAGTATCTTGCCCCTTGTTCAAGAAAGAAAATGCTACCCTGCCCCTGGTTCAGAGAAGTACCTTGCCCCTGGTTCAGGGAAGAAAATGCTACCCTGCTCATGGTCCAGAGAAGTACCTTGCCTCTGGTTCAGGAAAGAAAATGCTACCCTGCCCCTGGTTCAGAGAAATACTCTGCCCCTAGTTCAGGGAAGAAAATTCTCAGAGTCAGGGAAACGTTCCCAAGCTTCGAAAATGCGCCAATCGATTCCCGCATAAAATTACCCCTAAATTCATCATTTTTGAAAAAAATTTTTGAGTCATAAAAACAAATCGCCCAAATTCCCGTTTTTTATACACCCTATAATTTTTACAAAGTTTTTTTTCCTAGTGGACTGGTCGTTTAATACTATCATTTTGCACATTTATTCTATAGATCCGATCAACAGTTGAACTCTTGACTCCTCATCCTTTTTTCTATTGAAATTCTATCTTGTACGAAACTTCCTTTTGAAGACAAAAAATTCTATTTTTTATTTCTTACCCTCGTTTCGAACTGATAACGATAAGATTACATTTTATTAACACCATTCTACAAATTGGGAGAACAAATTCGAAACATTTAGATGGGTTACGGTGTATTTTTGTTCCCCGATCATTGGGCTTCTAATCGTTCCTGCATTCTATTTCGTTGTCTGCATTCACAATTTGGAATATTTTGATAGAACTGGCTTGTGACACTTTGTACCGAATTGGTGTCGATCAAAGGAAACAGTTCACATGAATAACATAATTTTGGCACCTCTCAAAGTATTTATTATCAAAAATATGAAAGCATACAAAGCATGCACGTGTGAATTTGATAGGGTAGAAGAAGAATTCTAGCCAATTCTAATAGTTAGAACAATATGATATCAGCTGGAAAATATATTAGTGAATAGTATTGAGTAGTCCCAAAAGTTCGTTTTGATTTTAATTATAGTCCTCCATATGGTGTCAAGAATTCTTATTCGATAAACTGTTTTTCTCTAATATTATGCAAGAATGTATGCTGAGTACGATCCAAACAGTCTTTTTTTTAATAAGTCATGTTTTCGTGTCAATATCCAGACTTTTTCAAAAAATTAGGCTTTTTCAATGTAACTTAAGGAGCTACTACACAATGGGGGAGGGACATCCACGTGAAAAAATTTTCAAAAATTTTTTCTGGAAATGACTCATCTATAGGTAAAAACATTCAGGGGATCTGAATTTGACATTTATATAAGCGAAAAAACGTTATCCTGGTTCAGGGAAGGCCTTTCAAGACTCGTTGGTGCAGTGACAAAGCAGCGGCTTCATGGCCACAAGGTCGCGGGTTCGAAACCGCTTGGAGTTAATTTGATTCCAAATTGGCCAATTTGGCTCCAATCGGGATTTGAACCCGTGACCTTGTGGCCACGAAGCCGCTGCTTTGCCACTGCACCAACGAGCTTGAAAAATGGATAAGCGTCTTTTCAAACCAAGTAATTCTGGGGAAAAAGATTTCCCCGGGGAAATCAGGATAAATCCGGATTTATCCGTATAAAGCCGGGGAAATCCCAACCCTGTCCTTGTCCCTGATCCTCTCGTTCAAGATAAATTTTGCGTCATTTGCTGCTTCACCATGGTTGATGAACTTCGTTTTTTCTTGACGGGAAATTCCCTTACTTTTACCAATTTACCAACGTTTTTTCAAAGAACGATCTTGTGTATCTTAGATTTGAATTCACACTCTGATTATATGAGCACACATTTGAACATATACTTGTTTTGTACATAACAAATGTGCACGTAGTTCTCACATGCATAAGTGCAACGAATCAGTATCAGTCCCAAATTTCATATATATAGTTGTATGTGCCAACATTCCATTCATTTATGCGCTTGTTTATTCGTAGTCTCGTTCGATTGTATATTAGGAATGCCTAATTTTTTTTTGAAAAAAGTTTTCGTCGCTATTTGTGTTTTGATATGTTTTTGGCTATGGTTTTCATTTTTATTCTATACTCTGTTTCCGGGAAACATAAAAAATTTCATATAGTTCGTTTCGGAGGGAGTTTCTTTTTTGCAAATTCATAGTGGAGTGGATATACTCCGTTTCTCGCTGTACTTCATGGGCGTTCCATAGTGCAGTGGGTAAGTCAACCGATCATCCGATCTGGCAAGTTAAGCAACATTGGGCCTTCGTAGGTTCGATTCCCATGAGAGTAGGTGTGCCATTTTCGCGAAGTAAAACCAGTATGATCAAAATTGAATTTTTGGCTATAAAAAATCGAATTTGTTATAGAAAAATGTTTGATCCTGCAAAAAATCCAATCTCAAACCTAAGCCTAAATCTAAGCCCAAGCCTAAGCTCAATCATAAGCCTATGGCTAAGCCTAAGCTCAATCATAAGCTAAAGCCTAAGCAAAAGTATATGCCTAAGCCCAAACCAAGCATCAGCCTTAGCCCAAGCCCACGCCTAAGCCACACTCTCATCATAAGCCATAACCAATCACAAGCTACAAAGTCTTGTCTGCCTGTCTTGAGATGAACCCATTGTACCGACGCATATAGCCAGACTAAAGTATAGGCACATAGAAAACATAAAAGAACAAAAGCCAACAATTTCTGCACACTTCTTCACTCTATCATTTATACTTCCTCTTTTACTTTTCAATTGAATTTTTGATTCTTCTTACATAGCTATCCGAGTCCAATAGAATTGTATAGATGATAAGCATACCAGTCATTTTATTTTTATGATTTCTAACATACCTTTCTGCCATAAATAATACATATTCTTCTCATCATTCTAGACATTGAAAGGTGCACAAAAAATCTGTGGTCTTTTAGTATACTAGCCAACCACGGAGATAACGCCTCTTTTCAATATTTTAATAAGACTTTATAGACTACAAGATTTTAACTGTTCACTAGGCGTGTACCGATTTTTCTCTTTTACATTTTGATTAATTTCGTTGAAATTTAGAAAATATGGAAGTTTGTGCTAATTTTTTGGAGACTACTAGATTGGAGACTTTGATGAGTCCCTCTGATAAAAGTGATATTTCTGCTTCGAGTAGTTTGCGTTCGAGCCCGGATGAGGTCGAAGAGTCAAGTTCGAGATCAAATTCAGAATCTATGGAGGAAGTTTGGTCGGATGACGTGGAAACGGCATTTTATGAAGCTTTGGAGGTTTTTCCCGGGAATAACAATAAGAAGAGAATCAGGATGGCGGATGGAAAAGTTTATGGTAAAATTTTAATTTTTAAATCTAGACAAGAGGCTCAAAAAAGGATTTTTTCGTATAAAAAATTTCAAACAAAATTATTGTCGCCTAACACATTAACCACTAGACTATATGTCCAGTTTATAGGGCCTGGTTCGATCCCCCTTGAGTCGAAAAAAATATAAATTGCTCAAAATTTTTGCGTTTTTTTAATTTTTCACGCTGAACACGATGGTGATAGCAATCTTCACTGAAATTTTTTCCATTTTTGAACACCTAATTTAGGCCGAAACTACCTCATTGCTTGCTATATCAAACAAAAATGTGGAAAAGTACGAAATGTGAAACAAATCTCTTCCCACTTACAAGTCATAACACGCCGACAAAAACTTCGTACTCAAGCCAGCCCTCCTTTACAAGTAAAATTTTTTGAAATGATTGCAAAATTTTTCAGTTTACTTTTTTTAGAAAACTATAACACCATCCCCTGAACCTAGTTTGCCTACTTTGCCGCCAAGCACTCAAAATTTTTTTAATGCTATTAATATACATCCCTATGGTCAAATCAAGATGATACCAACTGTTAGCCCACAAAGTTTTAATTTATTTCAAGAAAATCCAGTTAAATTGGTGGTCTCGGAAAAATTAACTTTACCTATGGATTCGTGCTATACATATGATTTTATTAGCAGACAAATGCTGTTACAAAATGGTGGAATTTATGCGACTTTACCGGTGAGGAATTTATGGATTGCCTTCGGTTTAGCTTTGGCTTCGGCTTAAGTTTAGGCTAGGCTTAAACTTAGGCTAAGCTTAAGCTTAGTCTTAATTGTTGCTCCCCACAATTTTGGTAGAATTCTCGTTCATGGATAGTTCATAGTACATATTCCTAACATTGATTAACTGTTATAAAAACAAGGTGTGTCTCTCAATGTTTGGCATGTAGAATTTGTACTCAATAAATTTGATATCTATCCTTTGAACTGTGAACTATGGAACCTAAATAGAATAGAATTCTATTGTTCGATTTTTGCCCTTTAACACAGTCGGAATAGGAAAAAAAAGAATTCTTCCAATTAATCCCCCCCCCCCATTTTAGAAAAGGAGGCAAAAACACAATGCCGCACTCAGGATTGTTTATGAAGTACAAAATCTCGACCCTAGTTGTCAACATTTTTTTAATCAAAAACATAAGAAGGACCATTTAGATTTTTTTAAACTTTTTTTGGCCCTTGGGAGAGGGTACATGTTCCCATTGTACCCTCCATGGTATGGCCATGCAAAAACATTAGCTCTTCCTATCCTCATGCACTGTTTCCAACTTTTCATGCTTGACTATTATATTTTTAGCTAGTTAAACTATCTTCAATTCAACACCGATTTGACCAAACTTTGCCTATTCTATTCCAATGTTTACCCCCAAATACATTTTACATAGTCAAATGTTGGGTTAATATGGAAGAAAATTTTACTGAATCAACGAAATTTTTTGATAGCAAAGTATTTTCTTCGCCATATAAAATGGATTTTGAAACAATGGGTATTGCTTGTTCATATGGAAATCGAGTCAATTGTATAAATGAAGTGAGTTTTTGAAGAAAAAAATTTTGCAAATGCAGAAAAAGTTGAACACGTTAAAAGTAAAGGAAAAAATGATGAAAAGAGATTTGTTAAGAATGAAGAGGCTCAAGCTTGGGCTCAGACTTTTGCTTTAAAAAATTGACCAAGTCATGTCTTTATAACCAAATCGACGAAAAATTAAAAAATTTTATGAATTCTATGTATTTCCAAAATATTTCAAATATTTTTTTTAGAAAAATTCTCCCATCGAAGAAATTCAAGCCAACAACCAAATAAGTTATATGTATCGCCAAAATATCTTATGGACCGATTATGGTATCCCTGTCATAAAAGAATTATCCAAACTTCATAAAGAAGGTGGAATTGAAGCCGTGAAAATTGTTTTAAGCAATTTCTCTTGGCTGACTATCCTAACCGATAAGAACACTTCGGAAATTTTATTAGTCATGGCATATATTTTTGAACACACCCAAAATGTGCCTGGATATAGAATGTTTAAATTAGTGAACTAATATATATACTTTTTATTGTAAATAAAATTTAAGAAATAAACAAAAAAGCACTAGAAAAATAATAGCACGATTCAGTCTGGAAGAATGATTTGTTCAGTGTCGAAAAATTCTATCCTAAATACGCCTTCTTGATTCGGACGAGTGACTCGAAGTTTCCAACCATCCGATCTTCCTAACTCGTATTTTTCGATAGTTTCTTTTCTATTCTTCACCGAGTCCTTGTTGTATGTAGCACGATGAGTTTTTAAGGCTTTTCGAAGATGGTAGAATGGTATTTTCCCATTGTCATCGAATTGGTCCACATAATAATTGAATGAAATACTTTTAATAAACAAAGAAGTAGTGTTATCTAAAAGTATGATTGTTGAATTGCAGATACGAAAACAGGGCTCGAAAAAGTAGGTGCTAGTACCCAGCACCCAATTCTACCACTCAGCACCTACAGGATGCTTTTTGGGTGTGTCTACCACCCAAAATCACCCAGTTCTAGCACCCAAAAAAATTTTCTCAACAAATTATACCGTTTTCCAAAAAATTCTCAACGATTCTTGCACCAATATTTAAATGACAGTCTGGAGGATCCAACGAACAAATTGAGAAATTTCCACCACCAGTGTTAATAAAGCTTAATAACTGTTCACATAAGCATTCTTTATTGTCAATCGTTCCATGCAGTTCAACATGTTCATATTGCTTGAAACAATCTAACAGTTTTGGGTTTTGTAGAATAAAAATCAAGTTTTCACTAAATCCTAATTCCAAGTATCGAGTCTTGATAAAGTCATCAAGGATCGTTTTTGTCATCTAAAAAATTATTTGAACGAGCTCAAATCACAGTCATTTTCCGAGGAACTTCCAATTGGATATGAACGGCGGAAAAAGGTGCAGACAAGAGTCAAAATTTAAAAAATTCGCCAATAGACTCCGCTTGCCGAGCGCTTCAAAACGGGTACCATATCAAAGGGTTTTTGGGGCTTTGACCCATGACTGATTGACTACAAGCTCAGCTTTCACTCATAGGACATTGATCCGATCCCGAGCCCAAAGGTCATTTTTTATTTTGTTGTCAAAATTCATGAAAATTTTTGCATATCTACATTTTTATGCGAGGAACACGTTGGTGCTATTATTTTTCCATGAAAACTTTTGGAAAATTTTCGATTTTTCCAATTTTTTTAAAGTTTTCATAGAAAAATAATAGCGCCAACGTGTTCCTCGCATAAAAATGTGGATATGCAAAAATTTTCATAAATTAAAAAAAAATATAAAAAATGATTTTTGGGCGCNAAAAATTGGAAAAATCGAAATTTTTCCAAAAGTTTTCATGGAAAAATAATAGTGCCATCGTGTTCCTCGCATAAAAATGTGGATATGCAAAAATTTTCATAAATTAAAAAAAAATATAAAAAATGATTTTTGGGCGCGAGATCGAACCCGTGCCCTATGAGTGAAGGCCGAGCACATTAGTCAATCGGCCATGCGTCACACCCCAAAATCCCATGATATGGTACTCGTTTTAAAGAGCTCGGCGATCTGAGTCGATTGGCGAATTTTTTTAAATTTTGTTCCTTTTTCGGTATTTAGATAAAACTAATACCATGTTTTACACATATAGATCGAGGAATCGAATCCCAGACCGAAATTAAAGTTTTACGATTTTCATGAAAATTTTTGGATATGCTTATTTTTGGTTATAGATCTTTACTATTTTTCATATATGATGATTTTGATATGTATAGCACTGGTTCAATCCCCGCCAGCAATCATAAATTTTTGCCTTTTCTTAAAAGTTCCCCAAATCAGCTAATCAAAAATCGGGAAACTCCTTTAGATTCGAGAAATTCTGTAGAGTCTATGTACAATATAATATTAGTTTTACTCGTCTCGTTGAGCTGAGTCAAATGGCATTACTCAATTTAAATTTTATAAATTCCAAAAAATGAATCTACGCTAATTTTCTATGAAAAAATTTACCTGAATTTGTTTTGTGATGTCTTCAATAGTACTTCTAGGTGTTGGGAATATGAAATAGGCGCCGAATACATCAATTCTTTCTTCGAGATTTTTAAAAAAAGCCTGGAATTTTCTATCGACTTTATCTATAATGTCCACGTTGATCTGATCTACAATAGCATTTTTAAAACCATGCGCTGCCATAGCTTTCGATAAGCATTCTTCTTGCACTTCACCATTGTCATCAACAAATTGATAATTAAATCTTTTGCTATTATAAAGGCAGGCTCTGACATGTTTATTACCAACTCTCTTCAAGCAATAAACCGAAGACGATGAGCTAATCTCTTCTAAAGACCGTAATGGCAATAAAGAATTGTCGGCGAGTACACTTCTATTCCACCATCGAGAGACTAGCTGGCATTTTTCGACTTCGTTGCGATCCAAGAATTTTAAGGTACCATAGAGGATATCGACTGGAACATTAGGATTTGTAGAGGCTTTGAAAATTTCGTAGTATATCTAAATTTTTTAAGATTTAAAACATATTGGGTTGTATCATAATTTTTTGGCTTTTGCTATTTGAATGGAATCTTTACAAAAATGAAACTTATAGGGATTTTTCTATGGGAGGTTGCCGAATCATGAAAATGCTTCCCTGATTCAGGGAAAAAAGTGGGTGTATTGAAGCGAAAATGAACCAACATTCGGATTTTAGTCGGAAAAACGGCTTAGGGGTTTTTCTAGGCGAGGAATCGTTTGCGCGCATTTCCAATGCATGAAAAAATTTCCCTGACACTGGTTTAAGCAAGTTTAAACAATTTTCATGAAACCTTTTTAGAAGGTATACCCATCGTATGGGTACCTTTGGTTAAAATCAACAAATTCCTTCAGATTCGAGTCCCCCCATATCAAAAATCTCTGACTAGAAAAAATCAGCCGATTTGGAGAACATAGAAATTTCGATTTTTCAAAAGCCCGAAAATTATGGTACAACCCAATATATGGAACGTGGTTAGTCGTAAATTTTTTCACAACCCCTTGGTTCCCTTTTATGCTTTTTTCGAAAATTTAATAGAAGACCCTTATGATTTTTTATAATTTTTCATAAAATTTTAAAAAAAACTTTAGTTCCCCTTGTTTTTTCACTCCTAGGCACAAACATTTTTTGTTAAAAATCTTGAGGTAAAGTAAAAATCAGCGCCACAAGCAAAAAATTTTTGAGAAATGCTTATTTTTGAGCTGAAAACGATCAGAAAATGAAAGTTTTTGATAAAAAAATTTAAATTTTTAGTAAAATTTGGTCATTTTTGGTAAAAAATCATAAATGGAGACCATTAGAATTTTTGAAAAAAATTTTGGAAAACATAAGAGGGGGATAATCAGGAAAAATTTTTCATTTTTCCCCCTATGAGGGGGGTCGCGCCCGCTACCCTCCTCTGCCTAATCTTATAAATAGACTTTTATTGATTCGGTAAAGATTTTCAAGTCCCAGAAATATGAAATTCGGATTCCCCCGTATAAGATTACCCCTAGAGGAGTCAATTCATGATGATGAAAAAAATTTCACCTTCAGTAATAGACCTAGTAGTTACTAGTTCCAAAAAAACTAAATTAAATTAACCCGTGCCCACCTATAATTTGAAATCTGAAAGGAGACATACCGGTTCTGCTAGTTTTCTTTCCGCTTCTTTATTCGCCTTTTTGAGCCTTCTAACTTTTCTTATTGTTTCGGTTAATTTCTTCCGAGCATTGAGAACTTTCTTTCGCGTGCTTTTTAATTTAGTCTTGTTTTGAGATTTCTTAAGCTTTTTTTCTTCTTTTTTGAACGCCATATACACTTTTCTGGCTAGTTTTTCTTTCTTCCTGGCATCAGAAAGTTGCTGAGGCAATGTCATGGGCTTAATACAATCCAATTTTTGCTCTTTGTGAGGCATAACGTATTCTAAATTTTGAAATAAAAAGTATTTACAAAATTAAAAAAAGGTGTAAAATTGATAAAATTCGAAATAAATCTTTTAAATTTTTGGATACATTTCGGATTAGGTGGCCCACCCAAAATACTTCTTAGAAATTTACACTTTTTGTGAAAAAATGGAAAATTTTTGGATTTAGGTTATACAATTTCGCTGAAAAACGTTTGTTCCTATAACAGTAGCGAAATTAAGGAGGAAACTTTGGAAGGCCCAAAGGGCTGGAAATTTTAAAATACATAATGGTCCCCCCTATAATTCCCCTCCCCCATTTAAAGATTATAACCCTCTAAAAATAAAAAATTTCCAGATGCTCCCCCATCATAGGTTGAGAGGGGGTACACTAGTGGACTCCCGCACTTGGAGGTCTGACCCTCGCAATTTTCGGCCAATGGCCAAAAATTGGCTTAAAAGTGGCATTTTTTGTCAAAAAAAATGACTTTAAAATGGCATTTGTTGGCAAAAAACGCATTTTTGAACAAACATAGCAATTTTTGATCCTTTTTTGTGATGAAAAATGTCGGTACTACTAAGCATTAGCTGCCGCAAATGACTGGGTTATTTTTCCGAAAAAAATTTTCTAAAAAAAAAGGGTTTTTCGATGCGGGGAATCCAAAAAACGTACTCCCGATGCCTGAAAATTTTCTCTTGATCCTATATCGACTAGCACATTGGCTCAAAAAGGGTTTTTTATGTCAAATTGATGCTAATTTGGCCTGGTTTTCGGCTATGGCGAATCGATTGGCAATGGTTTTATGAGCCAATAATTCTATTTTTGGTTGCGTTCAGCTTACTCCTTAGCCAAATATGGTAGGGATAGCTGCAGATTCATGTAAAAATCTTGAAGATTAAGGTCTTCAATTGGATGATTCATTTGAGTAATTTCACTAAAAAGCAGGATAAAATTAAAAGTAAGAGAAAAAATAAATAGTAGATAAAAGAATGCACGCATCCGATTTTTGGCTCACAAAACCATCACCAATCGATTCGTCATAGCCGAAAACCCCGATTACAAAATTTCAGGCCAAATTGGCATCAATTTGACATAAAAAACCCTTTTGACCTAAGGTGCTAGTCGATCTAGGGTCAAGAAAAAATTTTCAGGCATCAAGAGTGCGTTTTTTGGATTCCCTGCATCGAAAAACCCATATAGGGTTTTTAAAAAATTTTATGAAAAGAAATTTTTTCGGAAAAATAGCCCTTTATTTGCGGCAGCTAATGCTTAGTGTACCAAAATGTCATTTTTTAGTGAACATTTTAAAAAAATGGCCCCCAACAATTTTTAGTCTAGCCCCCCTCGCAAATTTTCGGAAAAGTGGACCCCCTCTACCCACCTATGCTCCCTACCTCCATCCGGAGACTGGGGATGGGAAGCAAAATTATGCCACTGCCCTATAACAAAAACACGAGTTATTGAAACAAAACCACTAAAATTACTGATCGCAACTTTTGGCACCATTTTAGGCCACTTTGAGTACGAACCCCTATAGAAGTAGGCGAAGGGGGGTGAGTTATAGCAATTGTCTTTGAAATAAGAAAAAATTTTCCCTTTATCACTTTGTATTTGCAACAAAAAAGTTAAAATTTTTCGTTTTAGTGCACAAACTCGTTTAAATGCAAAAAAAGTCGGATGCGACTATGTATGTAGTTCATTTCGAATGCTTTCCTTTCGCTTACGACCATACCACGTTGAAAACACGCCATCCCGTCCGATCTGGCAAGTTAAGCAACGTTGGGCCCGATTAGTACTTGGATCGGAGACGTCCTGGGAATCTCGGGTGTTGTAAGCTTTTTGCACATAGAAAATTTTTTGCTTGGCTAGAAATTTATTTTTTAATTTTGGTGACCCTTGAACGGTCATTATTAGCACATTGAGCAAATCAGAAATTTCACGAATCGATTTTCCTTTTTCTCGTAAGCACACAATTGCTGGACGAAATTCTACCATTTTTGCTATATATAAAAATGTTAAAGGTTCATGAAATACTTATATTGAATGTTTAAAAAGCGCAAAAATAATTTCTATTATAATTTCAGTTCAATGATGTTTTCGAAATTTGTGTAAATATAAAATTTCAAAGTGCACACGACCTACAGAACCACCCTGTATATGCGAAAATTATGCATTCTTATTTATTTCATAAATTTTTGTTACAATATTATCGCAAAAAACTCAATAAACTTATTTAATGTTTTATTCCTTTCAATTGTCCAACTTGTTTATTTTTCGGCAATCTTGGACGACTTTTAGTACTTTTGAATTCGCTCGGAATCGCAGTCACACAGAAGTTATCGGATGTGCATGCTTTCAGCGAACAAATCACATTAGTCGCGCCGGTATCCCATAGCTCACAGGAAACAGGTTCCCATTTGTAGATGGGATTTTGTTGAGTGCTTCCTGGTTGGCGTTTTTCTTCGGCACATGTAACAGGTGCATTTGGATTAGCATCGCTAGCCCAATCGTTGAAAGTGCCCATCTAATATTTTATAAGATAGTATCTTTATAAGGCAATGATGGGGGGACACTCCCGTGTTTTCTCCTAATTACACCACTGCCAATCTCACATGTATATAGGTAATTTTTAGCGAGGAATCCAAATAAAGCATTTGTTTTTAAAATTTCAACTCCTAAGGGTCTAAAAATTAATTTTTTGAAATCATACCGGCATATCATTGCCACCAAAAGTATACCACATCCACTTTCCGGTAGGACTATGACCTTGTCGATGTAATCCAATGTAAAACTGGTTTGGAATTTCTTCTTTTAACATTTCTAAAAACTTTTTTTTGAGTTTTTTGAAAATTTTTGGCATTTACTTTTAATAAAATCGGATGTTGCTTGAGCATTAATGGCAGCTGGATAGCCAACCTCGCTGCTTCCACAAACGTCGGTGTCATTCAAGTTCAAGCTTCCACCAATAAGATCCCATACATTGAAACACTCGGCATAGCGAGTGTATCTTTGGGTACTTGGCTCCATGACCACAAGTTGAAGTCCAGCCCACCAAGTACAGAAACAATTGGCTAAACATTAAGCATGACTTAGAAAAACATGAATTCGAGATGAATTTGAAACTTTAGTTATTTTTTTCGAAACTAAATCAAATTTTCAAAATCTCACATTGCAAAAGAGCCCAATCCATATCTTTAGCAACCCATGGTTTTGCAAAATACATCCCGGGAGTTGCTATTGTGTTCAAAATCGATGTCAACATCGTATTGGTGGGGTTATAATTGACGGGTATAATAGTACCGAGTTGTTGAATTTGTTGTGCGGTTTGGTATATGGAATTGGTGTCTCCGCTAAAAATTTTTTATGTGGTATATAAAGATGAAGTATATCTTACTTTACAGAAGCAGCAAACAAGACTAGAACTGGTGGTCTAGCCACTTTTTGGCATCCAAATGGTTCGTCACATGGCTGTTGATCGTATATGAGATTATAGGCTTGAGTCATAGCACTAAAAAGTGTAATTTTTTTAATACTCGAAAGGTCGATCCCGATTGAGCTATTTTCAAGTATGGAGAACATGAGTCTATAAAAAGTTTCGGAGCAAGTTCCCCTGGTTCCTGCCACTTAAAGGACCAGTTCAGAAATTTACAACCATATGAAAAAATGATATATTTGGAAAGATCATGAAAAATGGAGCATTTCTTGTTTTTACGGCATGTTCTAAATCGTTGTAGTTTTCGAGATAATTGCGTTTGAATTTGTTACAAGCTCTTCGTTGTAATACACAAACTTTTTTGAATTTTTTGCGGAAAAATCAATTTTTGCATCGATTTCTTCAATTTTCATAAAATGAATATTGTAGCAATTTTTTATAGCTAAATGAGACGAACAAAATGACACAAAAATTATCCNCGAGATAATTGCGTTTGAATTTGTTACAAGCTCTTCGTTGTAATACACAAACTTTTTTGTTTGTGTATTACAACGAAGAGCTTGTAGCAAATTCAAACGCAATTATCTCGAAAACTACAACAATTCAGAACATGCCGTAAAAACAAAAAATGCTCCATTTTTCATGATCTTTTCGAATATATCATTTTTTCATATGGTTGTAACTGACTGGACTGGTCCTTTAACGATGACTAAACTTTAACGTTGACGAAAATAAAAAAATTTCATTTTCTTCCGGAGATTACCCATTTAGGAGTATGAAATAGAATCAAAAATTTCTCACTCGGTGATGTTCGAAACCCCATCAGATGTACTTCCTACCACACTAGTTATAGCCGATTGAAACATCTGGTTGCTATTGATTTTTGCCAAATCATATAATACCGTGGCATTAGAGCCATACGTAATAATAGCCACTCGTGTATAATGGTTAGGATCTCCGACTTGTCCTTGAGAAATAACGTACTTACTGAGCTCGGAAGCCAGATTAAGTGTAATCTAGAAAAGTAGAAAAATTTGAAATTTTTATGAAGGTTCATACCTGTCGAACTTGAGAAGGTCCCATGTTGGTGCTGATATCAATCGCGATAACGATATCAAGCCAAGCGTTTGAGATGTTTTGGGGACATGTTACACCAACTGGGTCACCAGCGTCTTTCACTACTAAAACCATAGAATTTACAAGAACTTATAAAACAAAGTTGGAGCTACTTATATACATAATAGGGTCATTTTTGAGAAAATTTCGAAAAATAAAATTTTCGATTTTAGACTACGTTCAATGGGATATAAGAGCCGAAGTAGCTCCAAAAAGTTCTCTAAGGGAATCGACGGAAATATCCCCCCCCCCCCCCCCCATCCTCCTTCGCCTCATTGATACTCGGTATTAGGATGGCGCAAATGGATAGGATAAGGTTGATAAAAAGTATTCCTTTCTTCATAAAACCGTCAGAAAAAATAGAAAAAGTCATAAAGGCCTTACCATATTTAGGTAGTTGAGGAATTACTGAACTATAAGAAAAAGCAGTAACCACGAATAGACATATTAATTGCAAAAATAAACCCATGTTTTTGAACTAGAATCTAAAATAGAACTTATATTTACTTTTAAAATATGGTTAAATTAAACTTTCAATGAACGTTGCTTAACTTGCAAGATCGGACGGTCCGGCGGCGTACCGAGAGAACTATGCTTCTTTTATTTAGTGAAATTAACGCATGGGAAAATTTTTAAAGGTCATTTTGAGTCAATCCAAGATGCTCCAAAAATGCAAAACCTTGTCCGAGTTTAATGATGTTTTCGAAATTTGTGTAAATATAAAATTTCAAAGTGTACACGACCTATAGGACCATCAAAGTTTTCCCATGCGTTAAATTCACTAAAAAATTCAAGTCAGAGCGCAGTCGAACCGTTTAAGGCAATATTTGAAAGCTCGAGAAAGTGTCTCTTAAATAAAGGCGAGTTAGTGATCTTTAATCGATATCTTATCATTTCATGCAAAAAAGGATTGCCGCTACCTACCCCCGTAGTTCATACTAAAACCAATAATTTTAAGTAAAAATTGATAATAAAAAGCCAAGCAAATGAAAAGGTGTGGTCAAAAACAATTAAGCTACCTTTCATTATTAACATCCGGCTGATATATTTTCATACAACAATGCCCTTTTTGAAACAAAATTCGTCATTTAAATTAACAAGCGACGTTTTAGACATGTAAAATCCATTTTTTTCCTCTAATTTTGGCAGGAAATTGTTGAGCATACTTTACTTGTTATAAATATGTTTTTGGTTTGGGTGTTTGAAGCTTCGTTGCGGAGATATTGGCACAAAAACTTTATACAATTACAACTTGATTAAATTTGAACATCTCAAAATAGTAGCAAAAAAATTGACGCACACGCGAATCTCTAATGTAATGTATATCTAAATTCGCTTCAAAAAGTTGCTGCTTGATGTACTAGTTCATTGTGTTGTGCGAATCTCTACAGTAATGTAAAGGGTGATCAAAAAGTATTCGATATTTTTATTTAAAGGACCAGTCCAGTAATCTACAACCATATGAAAAAATGATATATTCGGAAAGATCATGAAAAATGGAGCATTTTTTGTTTTTACGGCATGTTCTGAATCGTTGTAGTTTTCGAGA
>OZJO01025970.1:0-12490 GCA_900406225.1 Acrobeloides nanus | reverse complement strand
TGCCATCACTATATTGCATGGCTCCAAGGCCATTTGGACAAGTTGGCACTCGAGCAAGCTCGTTATGATCTTGTTCATTTGACGATATAAGTAAATCTCCTAAAAATGATTCAACATCAATCATAGTTCGAGACAGAAGCGTCTTCGGCGCTCGTGGGAATGTGTTCTGGGAATTCAGAACAAAATGTGTTCTAAGTTCGGAACACATTTTGTGTTCTGTGTTTCAGAAGGGGGTACCCCGTGAGGTCAAAATTGAAAAATTCTTTCGGATTCGTGTTTCCCATATCCGAAAACCCAAAAAGTACAAAAAATTAGCCGATTTGGAACCATTTTTGAAAAATCGATTTTTGGCCCCTAGAGGCTTTTTAAAAGGGTAACAATCATGCCAAGATCTCGAAAAAATTTTTTTTCTCCAATTTATAAAAAATGGCCTTTATGAGGGTAATTTTATGCGACAAATCGATTCCGCGCATTCCCGAAGCATGAAAACGCTTCTTTGACCCCTGATTCAGGAAATGGGGTGGGTGTATTGAAGCGAAAATCAAACATTTTCGGATTTTTATGAGAAAACCGTCAATTCCTAGGTTTTTCTAGGCGGGGATCGATTGCGCGCACTCCCGAACTGTGAAAATGCTTCCTTATGCCAAACTTTTCGCTTTGATGTACAAAACATGCAAAATAAAAATGGATACTATTGTTTATGAATGAATGGTTTTTCACTGAATCAAGGTCAAAAATGTCATTTCTAGGGGTAAAAATAGCTGAAAAACACGAATCCGACGTCCAAAAATATGGGTTTTTTGACCCATAAAAACCCCTTAAAATTTGTTTTTTTCAACGATTTTTCTATGATAAAGTCTTAAAAAACACGTTTTTGGCCATTTTAAGGGGTTTTTATGGGTCAAAAAAATTTTTGGACGTCGGATTTGTGTTTTTCAGCTATTTTTATCCCTAGAAATGGCATTTTTAGAAAAAAAATTTTTTCGAAAAATTGACCCCAAAAATTTTCAAAATTCTACTTTTTTTGGGACACCCTGTATATCGAAGCGAAATATACAGACTTCATTTACTTGAACCAGGGTCAAGCAAGCGTTTTCACGCTTCAGTAATGCGCGCAATCGATTTCCCGCATAAAATTAGCCACATAAAAGTAATTTCAAGCTAAAAAGCCAATAAAATTCGATTTTCGCTTCAATATACAGACTCAATTTCCCTGAATCAGGGTCAAGTAAGTGTTTTCACGCTTTGGGAATAGGTGTAATCGATTTCTTGTATAAAATTACCCCAGATATGTCATTTTTAAAAAAATTTCAAAAATTTTTCTACCCGGCCATAAGTTGGACTCCCCCCCCCTTTAAAGGGGGTGCAATTAGGGCCCTTTCTTCAAAAAAAATTTTTTTAAAATAATCTTCTAGGGCTAAAAATAGGGTGAAAAATCGATTGCACACATCCTAGTCGCGTTAATATGCTTCCTTGACCTCGTTTTCGCAAAAATAGCACTATTTTTAACGTAAAATAGTGCTATTTTCGCGAAAACAAGGTGAAGGAAGCATTTTCACGCGAAGGGATGTGCGCAATCGATTTTTCACCCTATTTTTACCCCTAGAAAGTCATTTTTCAAAAAAAATTTTTTTAGAGAAAGGGCCCTAATTCGCACCCCCTTTAAAAAATTAGGATTACAATGAATTCGTGCAAAAAGCTCGAAAAACTCTTGGAGTTGATGTGGTGAGTGACCTAGAGACAGGTGTTTTTGTCAAACCCAAAATTTAGGACAGCTTCTACAACTTTGCCTTTGCTGGTCATGTTAAAGCCGGAAAATCTTCACTCATAAACTCCATTAGAGGTATCACAAAAAATCATCCCGATGCAGCACCAGTTGGAGTCACTGAATGCACTCAAGAAATCAAATTTTACACTTTTCCAGACAAGAAATTTCCAAATGTTCGTTTCTACGATATTCCTGGAAGTGGTACGATGCGCCATACCAGTAAAAATTATTACAAGTAATCTTTTAATATTAAACGAGAACACAATTGCACAGACCCCGGTCCAAAATTTTTGTTTTTATGACTCACTCCCCCCCCCCCCCCCCCCGCAGTTTGGCGACCTTTTTTTTAGAAGGGGGTCCCCCGGCGCCGGGGACCGATGACCTACCTCCCTTCCATCTCATGACCTACCCTTCCCCACCCCCTCCCTACCTCCCACCAGTAGAATTTTACCGGGGTTGTGCAACTGTGAACGAGAAATGTCTGTCTGTTTATCTGTGTCACCGAATTTTGTAACCTTAAGTCCAATCCCGTTACGACTTAGATTTTTGGAAAGAGCTCGGTGAGAGAAGAAAAACGACTCCAAATTATTTATCCCCTCTGGAAAAAATTAAAAATTCAATTTTTCATTTTTGCCTTTTCAGGTTAGGTATTTGCTCAGAAAAGAAAACCCGTTGCCTTCATGGCGCAGTTGGTAAAGCGTTAGTTTTGCAGTCGGAAAGGCGCAGGTTCGATTCCCGCCTAAATATTTTTGCTTTTTCAATAAATGTTCTTTTTTTGAAAAAAAATTAAAAAATTGGATAGAAATTGAAAATTTTTTTAAAAATTTGAAAAAAATAGAAAAAATCGAACAAATTGAAAAAAATAAAAAATTCGAAAAATTTTTAAAAAATCAAAGAATCCGAAAAAAGTTTTAAAAAAAATCAAAAAATCCGAAAAACGCAAAAAAGTTTGGGACGATCCCTTGAGCGCCGAAGACGCTCGGTCTCCCGGTTCTGATTTATTATGTGATTCAAAAATTTTATTTTAGTGACAAAATGTTACATGCATTCAATTGTCTGATCATCTTAGTACAGAATACACTTTGTGAGGAGGAAGTACTATTCGCAAAAACTGCTTTGAATTATAACCAACCGGTTGTCTTCGTGCGCTCCAGATGTGATTCTGATTTAGATAGCTTGGAAAAGAATGGTGAAATCGAAGAGCGTACTCAAGAAATGGTTAATCAACTGATATCTAAATGCAAGTTCCATGAAAATTTCACTAAAAATCTAAATTTTCAGTGGCTCAGGTGTATGCGAAAGAAGTAGAAACTAGAGCTCCTGAACTTAAACACGTCCCATGTTTCTTCGTTTCTTCTATCTCATTAAGAAATTTGGTTAGTGGAAAGTTTAATAGCGGCAATACTTTTTACTATCAAGAGGCAAAGTTTTTGGAATATCTTACATTGCAATCAAGACACGGAAAAAATGTAGTGAATTGATATAATCTTTTGCCTTATTGCTATATAAGATATAGTGAAATTTTGTATAAAGAATTTTTTGAGTAATTTTTATAAGCATATATTTTTGCTATATTTATTATTATTTTTGTAATTTTTTCATGATTTTTTAAGCAAAAAGATGGGTGCTGCAGGAAGTATGTTAGCGCATCCGCTCACAGGTGTCGCACTGATGACCGCGACGCAATTGTATCAAATGCATCAACAAAAAAATACTGATACGAGTTTAAATGGTAGGATGGCAGAGATTCAAAGTATGCTTATTTTTAAATGCCTGCATTCGAGCCTGGACAGGCAATAAAAGTTTAAAAAATTTGTGTGAAAGTTTAAAAAATTGTATTAAAGGACCAGTGCAGTCAGTTACAATCATTGAAAAAATGGGAGCTCGTCTACATGGGGGGGGGCCACCCACGTGATTTTTTTTCAAAAAAATTTTATTCCGATTTTCTTCTAAAAATCGACTTTTTAGGATAATTTCTAGGCGATAAATCGATCGCATTCCCGAAGCATGAAAATGCTTCCTTGACCCTGATTCAGGGAAGTAGATGTGTGTATTGAAGCGAAAATATGAAAATTTTGGATTTTTCTTCTAAAATCATCGTTCTAAGGGTTATTTTATGCGAGAAATCGATTCAGCGCATCACCGAAGTATGCGGTAAAAACATAATTTTTCAAGGACGATGATCAAGGATGCATTTTGACGATTCGGGAATGCGTGCAATCGATTTTTCGCCTAAAAATTACCCTAAAAAGTCGGTTTTTAGAAGAAAATCGGAAAAAAATTTTTGAAACAAAATCACGTCGGTGACCCCCCATGTAGACGAGCTCCGAATTGTTAATGAAAATCGAATTTTTGTTGAAATTTCTAATTTTTGCTCAAAATCGAATTTTTGCCAAAAATTAGATTTTCACAAAAAATTTTTTAAAAATGCAATTTTTGAATTTTTGTAAGTTTTTTTTTAAAAAATATAGGGGTCAATTAGGAGAATATTAAAAATTGTTTATTCTTGCTTATAATTAAATGTTAAAATGGTTATTTTTTGAAAAAAAATGCTTAGAAATAAACATATGAGCTAGCAGCAGCACTACTAAAGTACGATTTGCGATTTATGGGTTTTATAACTGTCCATTTGCGCGGGTTTTTTTCTATAATTTGTTTAGCTGTGCCTTTGGTTTCGTTAACTATTATTCGGTTTCGTTAACTATTAGTAATTTTAGGACGAATAAAATGCGACAGCAATACTATATCCTGATTTTATTTTCCATTACCACCTTCACATCAATCATAAGTGAAATTGTGCCTTCTTCAGAATTCATTGACAACAATCCATTAATTTCGCATTGGCCAGACGAAGATGAGATGCGGAATCGGATGGAGGAATACGCGCGGGAGAAATTTTCTCAACACTATCATCATTTCAAGAACATTTCAGAGAACTCCACAAAAAAGCTACCCAAAAAAATTTTCAAGAGAAGGGACAAGCGGGATGGAGGACTTATTTCGGGACCGGTGGCAACGGCGGTCGTCACCGGAATGATAGGTAGGATTTTATTAACACATTCTTTTTACATCATATTTTTTAGGTATGACGGCAAAGGTAAGGATGGAACCAAATCACAATTTTAAAAAGGGATACGCGGAGGGGGTCACCCAGGGTCAAAAATCGAAAAAAAATTTACCAAAATTTTTTAAAATGACATATTTAGGGGTAATTTTATGCGAAAAATCGATTACACGCATTCCTGAAGCGTAAAAACTTTTGTTTGACCCTTAAAAATTGAAAAATACGTATTTTTAAATGTGAAAATATGGGTAAAAATACGTATGTTTCAATTTTTAAGGGTCAAACAAAACAAAAAATTCTGGAGTTCCCTGTTTTCACGCTTCGGGAATGCGCGCAATCGATCTCTCGCATAAAATTACCCCTAAATATGTCATTTAAAAAAAATTTTATTCGATTTTTGACCCTTTGGGATGACCTCCCCCTGATCTACGATAGCTCTAAAAGAAGCTTTTAGGCTGTAACAGATATTGTCAATTATCATCCGAGTGTTAGTGAAGGTGGTTGTGAGTGGTTTGGTATGTATTAGTAATTGAGCTTATCATGAAGATTTTCAGGTACTGCTCCATTTTGCAACTATCCTTGTCCATCTGAGTATGATTATATACGGCCATCCAATGGTCGGTGCTCTTCATTCTGGTTATCTGGTATTTGCAAACCAGACCCGAGTTTTGGTGAACCGTGTTCGACAATTCTAGGCACGTATTTTCGAAAACGATTTTGTTGCAAGTGAGGTTTTTTACAAGTTTTTTAAACTGTTTTTAGAAGCGATCCGCGTGAATGCAGCTGGAGTGGGAGATGGATGGGCGCTAACAATGCTTACAATTCGTATTGTCGCTACGATAACAGTGTTGGAGTTTGTGGCGAGATTACTTGCTCGATCAACCATTTCGAATTCAAAGTACACAATCCTATAGTCGGTTTCAGCGAGAGTGAAAATAAAAGCTTTCAGCGAGAGAGAAAATAAATTGCCCATGTGACCTAATGGTTAGGACGCTGGATATAACTATTATAGGCGCGAGTTCGAATTGAAAGGCAAAAAATTTTCATGTAATTTTAAGGGGGATTTGCTTTAACCATTTTTTATGATTCGCTAAAATAAGCATTTTAACCCAGATAGGATTCGAACCCACGCCTATAATAGTTATATCCAGCATTCTAACCATTAGTCTATGTGGGTAGCAGCGCTTTTATTTTCTCTCTCGCTGAAACCGACTATAGTATTAAATGGTTCAATTTGCTTATTCTAGGCTCAAGACACATCAGAAATTTACGGAAGTAAATGCGATCAGATAGACATGTTTAACGCTACTGGAAAAGCTACATGCGGCTATATTGCTTGGTTCGATAGCGAAAGAAATCTTGTCAATAGCTGGTACAAGTCACGATAAATATGACATAATACACGGCATCCGAAACTTGATTTCGGATACCTTTTTCGGACTCTGTGAATATAGAGTTAAATGTATGTAATATGGGTATTTGTAATTTCCTATTTATACGGGTTTATTTTTGAGCTCAACAAATAAATTAGGTACCAGAATGAAAGAAATGAAAAAAGTACGACAGGGCGTAGCCAAAAAAAAATTTCGGAGGCTGAAGTGTAAAAAATGCTTACTAAAAGCAGAAAACCAGCGCCAAAAATTTGTTTGAAAATGCTCAGAAAATTATGATTTTTAGTAAAAAAATATGCAAAATATGAGCTTTTGTGTGAAAAAATTGAAAATTTTTGTGAAAAATCATTAGGATTTTTTTGAATATAATTTTCAAATTTTGGGGTAAAAACATAAGGGAGGACCAAGAGGGAAATTTTTCCATTTTTCGGATTTCTGGAGGGGGCTATAGCCTCCATTAGCTCCCCTGGCTACACCAATGAAGTACAACTAAAGCGAATTAAAATATCACAATAAAATAGTGGTACAGAAAAAGGATGATAAGGCTGCGTTCAAGCATGTCAAAAAATGTAACTTTGCCTGATTTTCAATAAAATCATGTTTATTGAAAAGATTGGTCATGAAGCATAAAATTTTATTGGTTTTTTTGCTTCTTGATCAAATTTTATGCTTCATGACCAATCGTTTCAATAAACATGATTTTATTGAAAATCAGGCAAAGTTACATTTTTTGACATGCTTGAACGCAGCCTAATCATTTCTTGATTAGAATCAATGTAATGCAATATTATAACAATTTCCTAGACCACTAACGTTTGACATCATCTCATATAACATTTTAAGATACAGTAAAGAAAAGGTATAGTAAACCCTTGGCATAACTAATAACTTCTTGTGCACCGAGCTTTGACTCCCCAAAGAAGCGATCTACAAACGTGATTGGCACTTCACCAATAGTAAATCCATGCTTTTTTGCACGGAACATCATTTCCATCTAAAAATTTGTTCATGGTTAAAGGGAACACCACTTCATTCGGAAAAAAACCCTATAAAATAATATATTCGGAAAGAAAAAAAAGTTGCTATTTTTGTTGATATTCGGAAAGATCATGAAACATGGAGCATTTTTGTTTTTACGACAACCTCTGAATAGTTGTAGTTTTCGAGATAATTGCGTTTGAAAATTGAATTTGTGTTCATGTTTTCGTTGTAGTACACAAACTTGTTTGAATTTTTTGCATTAAATATATTATTTTTATATAGTCGTTTTTTCGAGTTGAGTGGTCTTTTAAAGTTCAAGGGCAATGAAAATAATACCTGGAAAACATAGCCTTTCGAAACAGATTCGGAAATCAGCTTGGCAAGTATGTCCTTCTTATATAAGCGGAATGAGCCAGTTAAATCGGAGACTCCTGGTTGAAGAAGAAACTAAAAATTGATATATCGTAATTTATAGGGTGAGCCAAAAAATCGTACTTTTGCGTTTTTTAGTGAAAATTTTTTCTCAAAAATCATCTATAAGGAGGTATTTTCATGCGAGAAGTCGATTGCAAGTTTTCTCGCGTGAAAATACCCTTTATAGGTGTGATTTTTGAAAGTTTTTTTTCTCCAAAAAAGTACGTTTTTTGCTCATCCTATAAATGAACTAAATTTACCTGGGCAAGAAAATTTGCACCAGAACTTATTACTTTTCTTCGTAGATCCCAACCAACAACGCCGCCACCAAGTGAATAGCGAGTACCAGTAATAATATCATACTAAAATGAGGTAAATTAGCAAATTTTTCTGGCCTTGGTGTTAAAGAAAGGGCTTTTCAAAATAAGCAACAAAAAGAATTGATTTTGAATGTCAGGAGCTATAGTTCACTTGTTGGTAAGCACTTATGTTGAAGTCTATCAAAGTTGGAGTCTGTCGTGACAGTCCATAATCCAGACGCGTCGTAACGCAAATTTTTTTGCCTTGGTCCCCCTTATGTTTTTTCCGAAAATTGTGGGCAAAAACATAAAGGGGAACCAAGACAATTTTTTTCGAATTTTTCAAAAACCTTGGTCCCTCCCTTATGTTTTTCGCGCCAAACACGTGGCCACTATCTGGATTGAATAAGTTGATCTTTAACTAGCCACTACATAAAACTTTCCTAAAGTCTTCTTTAGACTAATTTTTATGACTTCGCGCGAACTTCAAACGCTGCCCTGTTCTTCTTTTTCATCATAGGCTTTCAGGCAGGTCTTCTAGCATGCAATTTAGCTTCATTCAACCAGCATTCTGCAGTTTTAGCGCTGATTTGGACTCCAAGAGTCTTGGTAGCATATGCTGCAGCGTCAGTAGAAGTTCGATTCGAGTTCTGTTGGTTATGTCGAATCATATATCTGTCTTGTTTTCGGTTGTTTTTTTGTAGAACGACTAGATTTCTCACGCCTACTCACGTTTCCCTCTTCATTCATTCGTTTACAAATTCTCTTAACAGTTGCAGTACCGATGTTAAACGTCTCAACAATATCCTTGACTTTTTGACAATCTATGCGTGACGACCATCAAACTTACATTCTTTTGCTTCTGAAGCCGAATCATTTCTGGAATAAACTTCGGATGATGAGACAAATCGGCATCCATTAAAATAATAAAATTGCCACGAGCGAATTTCATTCCATGAATATAAGCAGTCCCAAGTCCTAGCTTTCCTTCACGAGGCTTCAGAATAATTTTTTCTTCTCCAAACTCTTTTATAAGCTGCTTAGCAATATCCTGTGTTCCATCTGGACTCGCATCGTCAACAATGATCACCTAGAAACTTTATAGTCTGTTTCCACGAGAAATTTAATAGTAATATCTCAACCTCGGTTTGTAGAAATCCCTCTAGATCAGATGGGATCGCTATAAACCGATATTGGGATATTTGTGTTTAAATCTCTCTTGGAAACAGACTATATTTGAGTTCCTAAACGACTCACCTCATAAGAATAGCCAGTATCTTTCATACACTTTTCGATAAGCCATAAACAAATCGGCAAGTTATCTTTTTCATTATAAGTTGGCAGAATAATCGAATATTCAGGTCCCCTTCTATTTCCGGGCATTTTGAAAAATTAAGGCGTTGTAGATTTGCTAAAATTGTTGGTACTACTTCGGATGAACGACCACAAATGACAGGGTTCAGGAAAATTTTTTTCAAAATCAAGCATTTTAGGAGTATTTTTATGCGAGAAATCGATTGCGCGCATTTCCGAAGCGTGAAAACGAATGTACTTTTCGTGAAAATGAGCCTTTTATACTTCATAAGCATGTGATTTTTATGGCGCACTTCGACAAAGCGTGAAAGCCGTTTTTGCCTAATTGCAGTATAAAAGGCTCATTTTCACGCTTCGGGAATGCGCGCAATCAATTTCTCGCATAAAAATTCCCCCTAAAGTGCTTGATTTTGAAGAAAAATTTTCCTGAACCCTGTCATTTGCGGTTGTTAATCCTAGGTAGTACCTAAAATTGTTCAAAAAACAGCATGACAAATCATCAAAAAGTATTTGATCAATACAAAATAAGAATAAATCAATACTACTAATAAACTTTATGTAATATAAAAAAACAACTAAAAAGTTTGAGATCACTTTTCCTTCCATAGTTCAGCATATTCATTCAAGTCCAAGGTAACATCTAACTCGTCCTAAATTGAATTGTTAAAGATTTTATTTTATAAATAAATTACCAAATGTGTTAGTATTACAGAGTGAGCAAAAAAACCGTACTTGTGTTTTTGACGAAAATTTTTTCAAAAATCACCTATAAGCGTTTTCAATGTTTTTAGATGCGTGCAATCGATTTCTCGCATGAAAATACCCCTTATAGGTGATTTTTGAAAAAAATTGAAAATTTTTCCCCAAAAAAACGCAAAGGTACGGTTTTTTGGCTCACCCTGTAATCTAGCTCCCCAATAATTAAGCATTAAAAAATTTAGGTTTGTACAGAGTCAGTTTTGACTACTCTTCCATCGTCCCCCAATTTAAAGATAAAACGTACATCTTTCTGCACTTTCACTTTCTTTTTACGCTCGGATAATCTGTGTAATCTATCTTCTTCACTTAATACAGTAAGATCTACTGGTAGTTGGACTAAGATTTTGGGTTCCGAATTAGTTCTAGCTGGTAATGTAGAGCCATCTGGACGCATCAAAATAGTTTTATATTCTTTTACAATACGCTCTCGACGAATTCTTCCAATAGATGCTCGATAACAATTAGCAGAGGCTAAAAACAAACTGTATATGTCGAATATCATAAAAGTATAAAAATTGCTCAGAGCTATCTCTCCCCGAACAACGTGGATGAAGGACAGTCCTCCCTTGCCCATGTATGGTTGTCCATGACCGTGAAAATTGTCATAGTGTCCCCAAAAAATAATGAAAACTATTAATCCCTTTAGCATAAAAATATACCTGCACACATATGAAAATTGGAGATTCCAGAAAAAATATAGTGCTTCTGATTTAATAAACCATTTCGAATCATCATAGCGGTATATATTTGCATTTTTTAAAGCATGAAATTATTTACAATCTGGATACTAGTATTCGATCTAGAAAAATGGGCACTATAACTTTCGCCACGTTGCCAAAAAAACTATAACTTTCGCCACATTCGTGTCAATATACATATTTCTTGCAAATCAGGCAACTCAATTAGTCTGAAATTAAATGTTTAGGGTGCGTGCTAGCAGTCGTAAAACGCATTTCACGACGATTTCCGGACGCTAGCAGTCCAGAAATCTTCTGGAAATCGTGTCCGGACGCTAGCCGTCTGGAAATGCGAATTTCCGGACGCTAGCCGTCCGGAAATCGTTCAGAAATTGTGAAAATGCACTATTCCTGGACGGCTAGCGTCTGAAAATCGTCGTGAAATGTCGTTTCACGACTGCTAGCACGCACCTTTATTGAGACAAAAGTGGCGAAAGTTACGCGGCGAAAGTTACGTGGCGAAAGTTAATGTGCAAAAAAATGTTTGTTCGAAAAAGCACAAAAAATAAATTGGGTTTACAATAAGAGACGTAAGCTGAAATTTCAAATAACTTTTACAGTGTTCATAAAATCTGTTTGGTGTGTAGATGAAATCAATTGCGTAATCAATTGTCTTTATGGCCATCCAGTAACTAACGTATACAATAACACAACCAATGTGTTAGGGGCTGTAGATAGGGCTCGATGAGAGAAGAAAAATGCCACCAAAATCATGGGGGTACCCTTCAAGGAAAATTTTTTAACCCCATATCATGTTTTATGTAAGACATTTAATAATGTCAATTAAAAAGCCCTCATGGCCGAGTGGCAAAACTCTTGGCTTGTAGAAATTGCTCTCAAGTTCGATTCCCAGCAGGATTCAAAAGATTTTGCCCTTGACAGATTAGTTGATCATTGGGTGACATTATGTAAATATTTTCAAAAATTTTGAACGAGCCTGAGTATCGAAACGAAAACCTGAATTTGAAATTCTTAAGGAATTTTTGAAAAATTCCGCCGCCAATCGATACAGCGTGCATCGAAAAACAGTAGTACCACAAATTTCGTAAAAAAACATATGAGAAAATTTAATTCAAAACGAAAACCCTGATTCAGGATTTCGTTTCAATAACCCAAAACAAGTAACAAATTGGATTATTTGGTGTCGTTTTGTTCGTCTCATCGAGCTATAAAGAACGAAAATGAAGAATATGTTTTTTACGAAATTTGGGGTACTATCGTTTTTCGATGCGCGCTCTATCGATTAGCGGGTGGAATTTTTCATAAATTCCTTAAAGGGGGAGTAAGAATTAGGGACTAATCTCTGAAAAATTTTTTGCCAAAACAGCCTATATAGGGGTAAAATCATGCGAAAAATCGATTGCGCGCATACCCGAAGCGTGAAAACGCTTCCCTAATTCAGGGAAACACAGTGTGTTTATTGAAGCGAAATTCGAAAAATTTTAAATTTCTTCCTCAAAATCATATTTCTGGGGGTAATTTCATGCGGGGAATCAATTGCGCGCATTCCCGAAGCTTGAAAACGCTTCCCTGACCCTGATTCAGGGAAATTAGTACATGTTGGATTTTCGCTTCAATACACTCTTATTTCCTGAATCAGGGAAGCGTTTTCAAACTTCGGGCATGTGCGCAATCGATTTCCCGCATGAAATTACCCCCAGGAATATGATTTTGAGGAAGAAATTCCAAAATTTTTCGATTTTCGCTTCAATACACACATCTATTTCCCTGAATCAGGGTCAAGGAAACATTTTCACGCTTCG
>OZJO01025953.1:0-10221 GCA_900406225.1 Acrobeloides nanus | reverse complement strand
GAAACTACGCTAGAAATGTTTTTTATATTGAAATACATCTGCCAGAAAGAAATTTTGGCCGAAAAAAATTATCTTGGATGTTTTAGAGAGGTTAGAAAATTTAAACAATACACGTAAAATCGATGGTATTGAGCTTCAAACATGGTTTTGAATTTTTTGCTCCTCGAATTTTGAATCGAAATGACTTTTAAAAACTTTCCCATGCGTTAATCTCACTAAATAAATTCAATTTGGAGCGCGCTCGAACCGTTTAAAGCAACCTTTAAACAACATGAAAAACTCGCCCACATTTCGGTTTTTTATACACTCTATAGTATGTGAATGTTCATTTTCGACCTTAAAACAAGGTTTTCACATGAAAATATCGTCAGATTCGTGTTTTTCGCATCAAAAAACCCCTTAGTACGAAGTTTCGGTGAAAATTTCATCGGGCTTCACATTTTGTCCGTAACAAACACATGTGTATAGGGTGTTCCAAAAAAACCACCATGTGGTAATTTGGCAAAAATTTTTTCCAAAATGACGCATTAGGGGGTATTTTTATGCGAGAAATCGATTGCGCGCATCGAAAACCCTTGAAAATACCTCTCAGATCATAAATATAAGATTTTCGTATTTTTCAGTTATTTTCGGTAGGAATTCCTACTTGAAAATACGAAAATTGGATATTTCATAATCTGGGAAGCATTTTGGGTTTTCGATGCGCATAATCGATTTCTTGCTTAAAAATACCCCTAATGAGTCATTTTGAAGAAAATTTTTTTTGAAAAATGATCAAATGGCGGTTTTTTGGAATACCCTGTACTAGCAATTTTCTATTATCTACTTTTAGGCAAACGAAGATTCCTGGCAACTGATCTAAAAAAATTTTGGAATTGGTATAAATCTGAAGATTCCACTTCAAGACATTTTTATGAACTAATCCAAGAAGATTTACCTGTTCGATTATACTTCGATTTGGAATATCCCATTGAATTTAATCGAGATGTAAATCCCCAAGAAATTTTAAAAGAATTCTTTGCACTTGTTTGTGAACTAATTCGAGAGGCATTCCAATTTGAAGTGAATCCAGAGAAAAATTTCCTCATTCTCGATTCTACGTCTGCCACGAAATTTAGCGTTCATGTCATCGTGCATATGCCAAAACGTGGAACCGGTGAACAGCTTTTTCCTAGCAATACTTCTTTGAAACCGTTTATACAACTTCTTTGTCAAACTATGGAAGAGAGGGGAATTGGAATGGTGAAGAATGGAGAACGAAAAACTGCCTTGTGCGATCCTGCAGTTTATTCAAAGAATAGAAACTTTCGTCTTTTTCTTTCATCAAAAGTCGGCAAAGATGCGATTTTAAAGCTTGCTGATTGTTGTCAATTTTATGGTGAGTTTTAATTTTATTTTTGAAAATTTGTCGATTTTTTTATGAAAATGGCAATTTTTGGTCATTTTTTAGTGAAAAATGGCATATTTTAGTAATTTTTTCATTTAGATGATGAAAAGGTGAACGAGGCTCACATTTTCCTTGACTCATTGGTGACTCCGTATAAACATGAGCAATATGAACTAATTTCGATGGAAAATATGGAAAAGCTTGTCGAAACGAAGCTATCAACTCAAAATTCTAGAATTTTTTCTGCTAATAGAATTGGCTTAAGAGGTTAGTTTGATAACAACTAGTACTTCGTAAGGAAGTACGCAAAAGTACGATTTGTTTGGCTCACCCTGTAACGCAAAAATTGAAATCGGTTTCAAAATTCATTTCGAATCATCCTAGAGCTGGAGCATGGACTTGTTTTTTTTCTAAACACTATGTTTATTTTTAGACGTCAAAAATTCTCAACGTGATGGAGTGATTACCTTGTTATCCGGCGATGGTCCTTCCTCACCTTTTCCAACTTTGGATCTCTTTATGACGCAGTTCATTAAGCAGTTGTCGGGCAACCCAAATGTTTTTATTCGAATATGGAATCTAATGTGGTTGAAAACTAGCGGACGCCAGCGCATACAATACCAGGTAATGAATTTTTCACTAAAAAATGCCATTTTTTAAAATAAAAAATGACCAAATTCATAAAAATGGTCCAAAATGCCGTTTTTCACTAAAAAATGATAAAAAATTTCCATTTTTCATTTAAAAAATGACCAAAAATTGCCATTTTTATCAGAATCCTGCCTATCATATTTTCTCTTTTTCTACATTAAAAACGTGTTTTATAGATAAACAATTGCCGCTATTGTTTGCATATATTGAGAGAGCACAAGAGTAACAATGTCTACTGGACTGTTGATTTAAATCAAGGCTACTTTTACCAAAAATGCTTCGACTTTGATTGCCACGATTTTGTATCCAACTATTTTGTGCTGCCTGATGAAGTCAAAACTCACATTCAGGTTACAAAAGGTACAACCCTGTTTTCAGTTTCGTAATTTTGGTCCAGATTTGAGGGGAAGAGTTTTAAAATTTTTTCAACCTTTAACAAAAAACAGCTCCACAGGCGAAAAATTTGGTTGAAAAATGCTTGTTTTTAAGCTGAAAATGCTCTGAAAATTGCAATTTTGGTTGAAAAATGGCCAATTTTGGTCAGTTTTTGATCGAAAAAATTTTTGGACTAAAACATAAGGGGGTTCAAAGGGAAAATTTTTGGAAAAATGAGAAATTTTTCTCTTGTTTACCCTTATGTTTTAGTCCAAAAATTTGGACTAAAAACATAAGGGTAAATTGCAATTTAAAACTGACCATAATTGGCCATTTTTTCAACCAAAATTGCAATTCCCCCTCATAATTACGATGCTGCCTGTTTTTGATTATTGAATGAAGCACAGAATTTTAGATACTGTTTTTGAGAAGTTGCTTGACAAAGAAAATTTGAAGCCACAATTTTCCAATTCAAATTCGTTGAACACTAGCCAAATCGAAGTGAGGAAATCAAGTGATTCTTTTTACAATACAGAGATAGACGAAAAATTTTTTGGGAATTTGAATACGCCTGAGTTGACTAAAAGGGATTCGTTCTATGACTCCCAGATTGATAGGTGTTTGTTGGATGTTTCAAGGAAATCGGCAGAGCAGTTACCTAGTACTGGAACTTTCAGTCGTTCTTCAATGGTAGGTCTTTTGTACAAGGAGTCAGGAAATTGGTCCATTGGGAAAGGGAGCTTTGTTGCACGTCAAGTGACGTAGGCAGAACGGAAGGGGGCTGGCCAGCCAGTTTCCGGCTAGGGCCCCATAAAAAAATTTGTTGGCTACGTCACTGTGCACGTCCAAAAATTTTTCAAAATTTTATTTATTAATACGAACGACCAAAACCCAAAAGGGGTGAGATCGAGGCAATTTTCCATGCTGAAAATGATGGCGAAAAAAATTTTCGAAAAAAAGTTCTATACGGGGAGGGAACTATGAGGCTCGGAAGTTGGGAATATGCGAATTTTGGTACTTTGCAGAAAAATGGCTCTATCTCCGTCTAGGAAGCGTTTTGGGAGCTGGTTTTGGTGTCATTAAAAAGCTGGGATTCTGCGCTACATTTTTCACTACTAACTGTACTATTCTACCCCAATTTCGCGCGTTTGATTCGAAGCCGAGTGGGCAAAATTGAAAGCCCAATGTCTGGGCAATTTTTTTGACACCAAGATCATGGGGGGGGGGGGGGTGATTTTTACAAAAAATTTTTACAAATTCATAAAATTGTGAAATTCAGATTTCAGAGGACTCCTTTTATGATCCAGAGACCGACCGATTGCTATTACCCGCTAATTCAACACAGACAACAGCCGCCCCTTCAAGCCCGTTGCTTTTCGATGAAGACGATGAGGAATCTATTGAGACAATTGAAGAAACCTTGGTTCTGAGCACAACTTCTACTAGTGATAATTTGACGTAAATACGAGTATTTTTTTCTTTTTTTGTCTCGGTTTTACTTTTGATATTGTATTAGTTGTATGATGTTGCTAGTTTTGTATATATATATTAATTGAATAGACATTAAAAAATTTTTTTTAAGGGTAATAGGGCAATATGGGCTAAAACTTTGCATCGACAAGTGTCAATTCGACCGTCATGAACTGAGAAATTTTTAAACGCAGTCTAAAGCACTTGTATGGCACTACATCACAACTTCTTCCAAACTACTTGTATCGGTTAATATTCAACTCTAAAATGCACAACTAGAAAATACACAACTTTTACTATTAACACAGACGCTAGTACCGCTGGACTTAAACTCTGGTGCTTTTTAGTGAGATTGATTCTATTATTTATTTACCTAATCCTACAGTCCATTGCATGTTTATAAAGTCACCAAAAATTTTCAGAGTTCGGGATATTCCTGGGCGATTTCACGATCCGAGACGGTTTCCATTCGATTCAGCATGGCCGAAAACCATGTTTCCATAAAAAATTGCGAAAAATCTCGTGTTATTGAGAAAAAAGAGATAAAAAACGAATTTTTGCCCGTTGCACGCTTATAATGTCACTTGACAAATATTTTTGGTGTTTTTTGGTCTTGTTTACAACAAGTTTAACAATAAAAATTTTAAAATGGCCAAAAAACACAAAAAAAATTTTTTCGATTTTTTCTCGAAAACAGTATCCTTTTTCTCATCGTTTCGAACATTTTTTATGTTTGTCGAAAAATTTTTTTGCGCTAACTCGCTTCAATCGGCCCTCCCTCTTTAAATAAATGAAAATTCACAATCAAGCAAAGTAAAATATATTACTAGAAGTTAAAAATTTGGTAGCTTGAAATTATTCGCATGACAATACCGATAAATTTGGCCAACCTAAATTGGAAGTTTATACAGGGTGGCGCAAAAAGTGCACTTTTTTGGGATCCAGAAATTTATTTTTTCTAAAAATGACCCCTATAGGGGTAATTTTATGCGGGGGAATCGATTGCACGCATCTAAACCCTGGAAACGCTTCCCTGACCATGATTCAGGAAAAAATTGGGCTTTTGAAGCGAAAAGTTTCTTTTTTCGCATTTCGCGACAAATACGGAAAAGACACTTTTCGCTTCAAAAACCCAATTTTTCCCTAAATCAAGTTCAAGGGAGCGTCTTCAGGATTTGATAATGCGCGCAATCGATTCCCCACATAAAATTACCCCTAAAGGGGCCATTTTTAGAAAATAAATTATCGGATCCCAAAAAGACACTTTTTTGCGCCATCCTGTAGAATTACTCCAGAACTACATACCTTTTCGTGTAATCCGTCTAGTTCATTGGTTAGAACTTTGTTCCAATTCTCGAGCTTGAAATTTCTCTCTTTCAACTCCTCTTTTATTTCTTCACGTTGTTTATTGCGGGTTTCTAGATCTTGCACTTGCTATAAAATTAAAGATTTCAATAACCCAAGTGAATAAAATTCTTACTCGACTTAGGTCCGAAATTATCTGCTTTCTCTTATTCCTCGATTTTTTCGATGCATCTCGATTTCGCTTTCTACGGCGTTCAATTTCTTCATCGTTTGCTTGAGAGAATGATTCTCGTTCTTCATTTTGCTATAATAATGTTTTGTGATGACTTTATAGCGTCAACTTATTTATTAATATCATTCGGTATCAGGGTCGTAACTCATTAAATCATCTCCCTCAGCTAGACCCCCTGGTAAGGGTGGGATTGTGATCTTATTTTGGGATTCTGACCTAATAAGGAAAAATTGTTGGAGCTACTTCGGCTCTTATACCCCTGATTGAACGTGATCTAAAATCGAAAAATTATTTTCCTACGTTCCTGCTCAGTATTAGTAAAACTTTGGGACTAATTACTTGTAATTGTCTTCTCTTCGCTAATCGATTCTGTGCTGTAATGTCTTGTCTGGATAAAATTATTCCGCTATCATGTCTTTCTTTTTCAAATGTATTGGGAGGATCAGAACTACAGCAAGAACTTGGCGTTCCAGAAAATTCTGTAGTCACGCTTGTTGCATATCCTGGACTATTCATTGGCGTGCTAAAGGTATTTGATATATTTGGAACTACCACTTGAATTGAATCTGGGGCTCTGTGCATGTCTTGAGGATAAGCCGGTGGGTACTGAAAAGAACGAGCGTCATTTTGAAAATAAATACTGTCGTTTGATGTTTCGAAACTTGACCCTTCGGAACGTTTTTGTATGTTTTTTCCGGAAATACAAAGCCAATCCTGATAGTTTTGATTTTCGATAGATAAGCCGGATTTCGTAGCAATCGAATGACACCAAAATCGGCGACTCTACATCTCGCCCAAAATCAGCTCGGCCAAACGACACCTCGCCCAAACTACAACTAGGCCAAAATACAACTCGTCCAAATTACAACTCGACCAAAATACAACTCGGCCAAACCACAACTCGGCCAAACGACACCTCGCTCAAACTACAACTCGGCCAAAATACAACTTGGCCAAAACACAACTCGGCCAAAATACTTCTCGCTTATACCAATCGACTCTACTCGATGAGAGGAGTATTTTGGCCGAGTTGTATTCTGGCTGAGTTGTATTTTGGCCGAGTTGTAGTTTGGGCGAGATATCGTTTGGCCGAGTTGTAGTTTGGGCGAGATATCGTTTGGCCGAGTTGTGGTTTGGGCGAAATGTAGGGTCATCCCAAAATTATGCCATCACTCTTTCTGATTGAGGAGGAGTTATTGCATAATTAGTAAAAAAATGTCGAAACAACTGATATGCAATAACTGAAAGAGTTATGGCATGATTTTGGTGTCATTCGATTGCTACGTAATCCAGCTTTCCAACGACACCAAAACTAGGTAATTTTTGAAAATGGGCAAAAGTTTTCGGACCCGACCGGGACCTCCTGGCTACCGTCCAAGTGCACTATCATTGTGCTACCGAGACATACAACTTATACCCGTTAATTGGTGAATACTTGAAACTATCAGGATTGGCTTTCTGTATTTTCGAAGAAATCCTCAATAACATACAAAAACGTTTCGAAACATTAAACGACCCTTACTTGATGCCAGCAAGAATCGCCAACAACCCTATCTGGCATTCCATATGCAGGATAATGTTGCACAAATTGAGAAGATCCCCATGAGTATGTATATTGATTTTGTGGTGGATAGACCTTTGGATATTCATACTGCACATACGATCTGTAAGTTTCGTATTCGCCGTTCATCGGTACTATGAGAGTCGGATGTGGAATCGCGCGAGAAACTGTTGGATTTGAAGAACAAGTGTGATAAAAAGCTTCTTCGACAGTTGAACGAGTCTGCTCACAAAATCCACAAAACGGTTGCAATTGACTATTATCGTTTGGAGGCTAAAAGATTGAGATTTCAACAGATTTATGAGTACTACTAAGGATTAGCGAGTCCACTTAAAGGACCAATTGGCAACTTTTTCCCTATTGGACTCGTCCTTTAAGTGGGCTCGCTAATCCTTAGTAGCACCAATTTATGGTAAACTTACATATTTTGATGAAGGTGCTTGAAAATTAAAGTTCTCCATTAGAGTAGTCTATATGACTGATTCTAGAGTACTATATGACTGTAGAGAACCAATCAAAAAAGGCTCTAGCAAAATTGGCTCTAGAAAAAAGTTACGACACCACAAAATTGGAAACGCAAAAATTTCTTCGTTGTCTGGATTTCTGTCGAACTTATCAAAGAGAAAGAACTTAGTGAAAAGACCCTTTTGCTGAATCAGCAAAAGGGTCTTTTCACTAAGTTGTTTCTCCTTGATAAGTTCGGCAGAAAGCCAGACAACGAAAAAACTTTTGCGTTTCCAATTTTGCTTTTTCATCGTTTCCAATTTTGCGTTTGAAATTTTGCTAGAGCCTCAAAAAATTATTGTAGTCTGTTCGGGGAAGATGTATGGTCGAACCGTGACTAGGCTTAGAAATGTCGGGTGTGTGGATCCGATGAATCATGAGATGAAAACTTTAACCATGTTTATTTAATTAATTATATGACGATTATGAAGATCGCGACATAAAATATATGACAACGACAAATAAANCAAATGTCCCACCGCCGATCCGATGAACCAATGAAATAAGTTTAACCATGTTTATTTAATTATTTATATGACAATCATGAAGATCGCGACATAAAATATATGATCAACGTCAAATAAATTTTAAACATTAACAAATGGTTTTATACAAACTTTGTTGGTGTTTAACGTAAGGCTTAGCTCAAACCACAGCAACAAAAATCACATTAGCAATACAGGGTGTATAAAAAAACCGGAATTTGGGCGATTTTTTATGTTTTTTCGACCCGAAATTTTCTTTCAAAAATCCTATAAATGATCCATATAAGGGTAATTTTATGCGGGAAATCGATTGTGCGCATTCCCGAAGCTTGAAAATGCTGCCCAGATCTTGATTCATGAAAATAGTGTGTTTATAAAAGCGAAAAATACAAAATTTACGCACTTACTTCCCTGAATCAGGATCTGGGAAGCATTTTCAAGCTTTGGGAATGCGCGCAATTGATTTTTCGCATAAAATTACCTCTATATGAGTCATTTTAGGATTTTTGAAAAAAATTTTCTAGTCGAAAAAACATGAAAAAATCGCCCAAATTCCGGTTTTTTTCGATACACCCTGTACTTTTGCACTTTTGATTCGCGCCATCACTTGTTGGGGGGGGGGGACGTAGATGTGAGTCAGAAGGCCGACGAACTGAGGAAATAGTCGAAAAGTGCAGCATCATATTTATTTTTGAAAAAAAGAATATTTTTTAAATTTGTCAATCTTTTTTTTTTGGTCGTCAACTTTTCAACACCATCGAGAGGTGGACCAAATGAGGGTTGTGATTTTTTTGAAAATTCCACCTGGGGGTGCTGCCCATGTATGCTCTATATCCGAAATTTGTTGTCCGGATTTTAACCGGAAAAGCGTCGTTTACCCCGTTTTTATACGGGGAATCGATTGCGCGCATTTCCGAGGCGTAAAAATTCGATTTTTCCTCGAAAACAGTCTTTTTGTGTGTGTGTTTTTGGCCATTTTTAGGTGTTTTTTAGCCTTTTTTACAGCAAGTTTCAATCAATAAAAATTTTTAAATGGTCAAAAAACATCCAAAAAAATTTTTTTTTCGATTTTTTCTCTAAAACAGTATTTTTTTCTCATCGTTTTGAACATTTTTTACGTTTGTCGAAAAAATTTTTTTTCTATAGCTCGCCTCAATCGGCCCTCTCCCTTTAAATAAATAAATATTTACAATACAAGCAAAGTATAATATATTACTAGAAGTTAAAAATTTGGTATCTTGAAATTATTCGCATGACAATACCGATAAATTTGGTGAATCTAAATTTGAAGTTTATACAGGATAGCGCAAAAGGTGCGCTTTTTTGGGATCCGGAAATTTATTTTTCTAAAAATGACCCCTATAAGAGTGATTTTATGCGGGGGAAACGATTGCGCACATTTTAGAACCCTGAAAATGCTTTCCTGACCCTGATTCAGGGAAAAATTGGGCTTTTGAAGTGAAAAGTGTCTTTTTAGCATTTCGCAACAAATACGAAAAAAGACACTTTTCGCTTCAAAAACTCAATTTTTCCTTGAATCAGTGTCAAGCAGAATTGAGAATTACCACACCAACCACTCCATACCACACCGTGTGGTGTGGGGTGTTGTGGTATAACAGTGTGGTGTGGAGTGATGGTGTGGTCTACCCCACCCCACTCTGGTATATAGTATTATGAATTTTGTTCTATAAAAATTTAGTTATAAGGAGTCCGATTATAAATTTTTAGACGCAGCCACACCATACGGTGTGGTTTGGCGTGGTAATTCCCAACTCTGTTTACTATATACCAGAGTGGGGTGGTGTGGACCACACTTCCCAATCATACATTTACAACCCCCGGATGATCCGGGGGGATAACGCACGAATTTTTGAAAATCATAACGCATGGCGCACGCCCCCTACCCTTCACGAAAAAAACATAATGGTCCCCCTATGATTTTTATCCAAAAATGACATATATATATACATCACGCAAAGGGGTCGACCGTAACGTAAAATTTTTCGGCGCTTCGCGTTATGGTAAAGCTGGATATAACGCAAAACCTGAGAATTTTGCGTTTTGTTGACGCCGGCCAAAAAAAGGTCACCAAATTGAAAAATTGACGACCCATAACGCAAAAAATGGCTTATACTCCCCTCCTTGTTAATGTATGATTTGGAAAACCATGACGAATCAGAATGTATGTTCCCAACTCTAGGGTCAAGGAAGCATTTTCAGGGTTCGAGAATGCGCGCAATCGATTCCCCGC
>OZJO01025941.1:18055-34170 GCA_900406225.1 Acrobeloides nanus | reverse complement strand
ACCCTCGACCTTCTGGCTGCTAGTCTAACGCGCTAACCACTACACCATGTGGTCGATTTTCTTCACCTTACCACTACACCATATGGTGATGGTGTAGTGGTTAGCGCGTTCGGTTAGCAACCAGAAGGTCAAGGGTTCGATTCCCGGGTGCGTCATTTTGTTTTTTCCTCATTTTTTGACTATCAACTTCAAAGTCAAATATCTCGCCACTGTTAAATAATTTTTGTATACGATTTTTTGCATGTGTTAGAGGGACTAAAGCTCTGTATTTTCATACAAAAATTAAATTTCTAACATTTCGTTAAGGTGAAGAAAATCGACTTTGAAAACTTCAAAGTAATTTTTGACAATGTTAGGATTAACGGATTTCGAACATTCTGCCATTTAAAAAAAACGCATAGAAATTCGTTAGAGGGGCTGCGAGAACGACTAAAAACATTGATGTTGCAGACCAAAAAATGAACGCCCTGTACATCTAAAACCGGCATTTTTCACTCGTTTTCGATAAAATGTTTTTCAGTAGCAGGCAAGAAGGTATGCGATCCAATCAGATACGATCAGTCTTTTTGAGCTTAACTCATGTTTTCGTGTCAATATCGAGACTTTTTTAAAAAGTCGATTTTTTAAGATATAGCCTTATTGTAGAATGTTGATATTTCGCTATAGAAGTCGTTTTGACACAATTTTCGACCTTTCTAGGGTTTTTCTAAGCGCTGAACAAGAATCCGCCGCTATTTTTTGTTCTAAACCTCGGGAATACAGTCAAATTGGCTTACAAAGAAAAAACCGTTTTTGCGGTTATCCCACTCGTAGGGATGTCTTCCAGTGGTCAAATTCACAAAATTCCTTCTGATTCGTGTTTCCCATATCTAAAAACCCCCGATTACAAAAAATCAACCGACTTGGAGAACTTGTTGAAAATTTAGTAATTATAAAGCTGGAAATTCTAGAGGCGAAAACAATGCTTCGAATGTTTCTCGTTTTTCAAAAAATTGCCAAACTTCACGCATACCTACCGAGAAACTTTTGGAATAGATGGAACTCACCTGCAATTTTTGAAACATGAAAACAATTTCACTGCGTGATGATTTTTCCTTTATTGCAGAAAGGGGCTATCCAGATATTACATGGTCATCTTTTTGGGGATTTTAGACCCTCCTCCGTGATCAAGAGTAATCATTGGCTATACCTCCCCCCATGATCACGTGATTATTTTCTGACCTCCCCCTTCGTGATTATTGCCAGTGGCGCAATTACGGGGGAGTTTTGGGAGACTCCCCCATCCGACCAGAAGGGCCGAAAAAACCAAAGGCTTCCCTTTATGTTTTTGCCCACATTTTTTGGAAAAAAGTTTTTTGACCAAAATTTTCCATTTTTCAAAAAATCGTACTTTTTTTTACCAAAAAGGTTCAAAATTTTCCATTTTTTCTATAAAAATTGTAATTTTCTGAGAATTTTCAGTTAAAAATAAGTTTTTTTGTCAAAAAATTACTATCAAAAAGGCTCCCCCTCCTCATCTGACGGCTGAGATTACGCTACTGATCATTGCTATACCCCCCTCCCTCCCATTAGATCATGTAATATCTGGAAGGCCCCATAATGTTGCAAAAAGACGTGCCTTTTATGATAAGTCTATTTGAAAAAATTCGAAGGTTTCGATAGCAACATATTGGGTTGTTAACTAAGTCCTTGCGGCTCAGAAAAATGCTCTAGTTTCATCATTTTTCATCCGTTTTCGATGAAATTTTTTTTCAGTAGTGGATAAGAGTATATGCTGAATACGATCCAATCGGTCTTTTTGAGAAAAACTCATGTTTTCGTGTCAATATACAGACTTTTTCAAAAAATGATGTTTTTCAATGTTGCAAATGAATTTTAAAATGTCTATATTTGGTTATAGAAGTCGATTTTTATGAAATTTCCGACCCCACTAGGGTTTTCCTAGTCGGGGAATCGATTGCGCGCATTTTCATGTCATGAAAAAATTTCTCTAACCTGATTCAGGGAATATAAATTTTTGAGCCATTTTAGGGGTATAAAAAGCCCGATTTTTTTTTAAAGTCTGGATATTAACACGAAAACATGAGTTTCGCTCAAAAAGATCGATTGGATCGTATTCAGCATATACTCTTATCCGCTACTGAAAAAAATTTCATCGAAAACGGATGAAAAATGATGAAACTAGAGCATTTTTTTGAGCCGCAAGGACTTAATTAACAACCCCATATTTTTTTTACTTACATTTTTATTTTCAAGATCAAGCAACGAACACTTCCTGTTTAACCTCTTTTTTCTTTTTTGCTTTCATCGCTAGATCAAGCAATAAATTAGCCCTTCAGATTGTGTCATTGATAGTTGTGAGATCTTATTACAACAACCTTCAAGGTATAGAGTGTAAAGTTGAACCTAGGGAATGATCCGGCTTGACATACTTCAAACCTTGAACAAATCGATTTATTTTTCATATTTTTACATCACCGTATTACATAAGGTATAAGGTGATAAAGTTTCGGGTATGCAAAAAGAACATATGCCCAACACATGAGCATGTTTAGATAATTTTTTATTGTCTTGTTTATTGCTTAATTATCCTTCCAGCTGAGTGATCGAATTTTTTTTTAATTTGATAGGATAACAAGGGGTCTCGAGATGATATTCAATTTTTATTGATTGCTTGTCAGAAATATGTTGACTTTTAGGCTGAAAAAGAAACTTCAGGCTGATATATTACTTTTGATATAACAAGTGGGAAAACTACTTCCCCATATTCATTCTTTTAAGTTGATCAAATCTTTTCAAATCTAACCCAATGAAGCAACAGCAGCAGACACAATCCCGTAGGAAGTCACTAGTTGAAGTTGGCGAGCAATATTTCGATAAGAACACTGTTATTTTAATCGTTAACTTAGTTATTCTTATTATATTAGTCGGTTTATTATATATGGTGGCATCTTCGGCTATGGCAGCAAACAAAGGAGTTTATGACAAGGATGAACATTAATGACTTTATGACATTTTCTCTTTTTGATAATGTTTAATTGCGTAGTTATAGAGCTTTTTATTGTTCGAAGTTTATTATATTTTTATGGTAAGTTGCGAAGCGTTAAAAAATGGAAAAGTTCTTATATTTTTTTGCGAAAAAAATGTCAAATTTTGACATTTTTTGTGAAAAAATTACAATTGATGATCATTTTTCAGAAGGGGTTTTATGAGTATGGATGATTACAAACAAAATTCTATGATATCGATTTTAGGGGATCTAAAAATTCCCATGACATTCGGGGGAACAAATTCAAATCGGCATGATCGACTCTTGTATCTTGTTCCAATATGCAATGGCAATTGTCACTGTAAAACGTGACAATTGCCATTGCATATTGGAAAGACTTTTCCATAGTTAACCCCCTGAAGCGCACTTTATTGAAAGAATAACTTATCCTATAACAAATTTTAGACGCCCAACCTATATTCTATCGTAGCATAGTTCATCCATAGTTACAAATCTCAACCTAGTTCATCAACCACCACACGTGATGCTTTCATTCATGTACTGTATGTGTACATTGATACCGGTTATGTTTATATTTTATTAATAAAAAAATTTATATATTGGGCAACTAGGCACACTATATCACAGTAAATGCGTAATACACCTATATTATTTTCGTAAACTTAACTTAAATCCTCGAATAAACTCTTCTTTATCTACAGCCAATTCCAGGCCACATTCAGGACATTCTACTTCAGCATCATAGCAGTAGTAACAAAAGATATGACCACATTCATTTTCAATCGGTGATTCATTTCTAACAGGAAGATTGGCAACCAATTTACATCTCGAACATAACAATGGTTGAAATGGCTTCATCGGCTTCCCTTCATCGGTGTAGCGGGCGCCAAATTTTCTTGCTTGATATCGACGAAATGTAGCACTGAGTTTTTGATAGATCGGTAAAAGGAGGATAAGAAAGTCTCGATAAGAGTGCCAAAGAAGTTCTCGGTTAAGGTCAGTGTAGTTGAGAAGTCCTAATTCTGAATTTAATAATGTAATGTTTTTAAAACTGACCAATAGTAGGAGGGTTAACATATTCAGATTTCTTAAAATTATGAGAGAGGGTTTGCGAAGCCATTGGTGGGACTAAGTTCTTTATGTTTACTACTTGTTTTGGTTAGTTTTTTCCAAATATGGAAATTTTCTTCACACGTTCTTTCCACTCTCTATTTCGGATCGAATCTTCTAACTTGCTCAGCAAATATGGTAACATCACAACAAGTAGAAAGTGAGCAATAACCCTTCTTTTTGTATATCTAATATAAGCTACATCCATCATTTCTTGGCCTGGGCTTATGCCTAAAATAAAAAGCCAAATGCTTATGATTTTTTGCTATATTAAAGACATCCAACCTTTGATATATCGATAGGACCATAAAACGGCCGATAATGCCAACCGGATTTCTTCGGCTAATTTTTGCCATAAAATAGCCCAGCGAATCGGGAGATTAACAGCAATTTGATCTAGCTGATTTTCAATAATTTTTTCAATTTCATTATCAAGAATTTTGGCATCAATTTGAACAACCCGTAGTGCTGGTATACCACATGTTTTTTGGATCATGTCAAAAATAAACTAGATTAATGATCTTAAAAGCTAAATATTTGCATAAACCAAAAACTGATGAGAATATACAAATCCGATAAAACGGTTGTTTCTGATATACCACATGTTATACAGTTAAAGATCATCTTTTTATCACAAAATATAAACAATATAATATAAAAAAATATTAAGGTATAGGAGCAGTATAGTCTTCATCTCTAAAATTATCGACGGAATAAAATCCAATTTTGATTGGTTTTCCGGCAAAGAAACGTCCATTTAAATCCACAAATGCTTTGATAGCTTGGGCTACATTGGTAAACTCAACAAAGATTCTCACTGCCTCATCTTCTGGTTGATCTTCCATTTTTTGAACTTTCACATCACTGATTTGACCGTACTTTTTCATTTCTTCTCGGATTTCTAAATCTAACTCGTCGTCTACTTCTTGTGGGGAGACCATATTCTAAAAGAATGGATTTCTGTTTGNTTGACCGTACTTTTTCATTTCTTCTCGGATTTCTAAATCTAACTCGTCGTCTACTTCTTGTGGGGAGACCATATTCTAAAAGAATGGATTTCTGTTTGCCCCATCTCCTTATTCACATGTATTTTATAAAAGGTAAAATATGAGAAAAGTCTGAAGCAAGTATTTTTTCATGCTTAAATAGCCCCAAAATCGTGTTTTACACATTTTAAAACCTATAAAAAGACAAAATTAGCCAATTTTAAGAATGTCAAAAAATGGTCATTTTTTTCAGCCAACGGAGTTTTCAAACTTAAAAAATTCATAAAAAAATAATAGGAAAATTTTAAAACAAAATCCTCATATAGGATTTTCTCTGGAGTATGCTGGCAAAATAAAAATAGTTGATGATAAATATTCATCCGAAAAAAATTATTTCAATTTTTTCAGGAAAAATGTCTTCTCATAGAAGCAGTTTCAAAAAATTTCCTCATACAGGAAGTAGATTGAAGGGGAGAGCACATATATTCGAAAATTTTTGTGTTAAAATCATTAAAATATATGTACTTTAAGCAAAAAAGCACAAATTTGTTGAAAAAATGAGTATTTTTAAACCAAAAATTCTCCAAAAAATACGATTTTTGTGTTAAAAAAAAGAAAATTTGTTAAAAAATTTTGGCCAACAATTTTTTTAAATTTTGGGCGAAAAACATAAGAGGGGATCAGGGGGGAAAAAATTCAATTTTTTCAGGAATGGGGGAAGGAGCGCTCCCCATGCTCCTCTTATAATTACGACACTGTCATGGAGTATAAGAGTATTTCCAATAAGGTAAATCGATATCAAATTTGAAAAATAACGCGACATTATTACTCCCCGTATTTGAAAATGCCAAAATGAACAAAATCGATTAAAATTTTCAACGGCTTCAAACTTTTCTCAGTTTGAAACAAGCGTGTTATTTGGAGAAAGAGCAAAACAGAAATTTACCCTTAACAACAAAATTTTTGTAGCTTGTTTTAAAACTTCTGTCATATTTGATTTGGGTGCATTCGCTTCATCTCGAGCTTCAAAACGATCTCGGACTTCTAAAATTTGCAATTTTAGTATTATTTTTCGTATGTCAGACCTTTGATAGTTTCCTCAAATTCAGAGACAATAACACCAGCATTTTTCCCTGTTCTCTCTACTCTCAAAGCTGTGCTCATTCCCTGTTCGGTTCTTCCTAGACCAAATCCTTCTTTATATCCCATTTTTGACATAATGCTAGCTGCTATTCCAAGGCCACGACCGGAACCAGCTAAATTAGGTGGGATAAAAGCCGGCGTAACAGGTTTGACTGGCGCAACGGGCGGTGGTATTTCCTGCTTAACTTCAACCTTTGAATCTGTTTCAATGAGTGATAGGGGTGGTGCAAAACAAGCTCCAGATTTCCTTTTAGCCTCTTCTTCTAAATGCTCTTTATGAAGTCGTTCAGCTACTTCTTTGGCTATCTTTTCTTTTGCTAACCTTGCATCTCTGAAAATACAATTTAAGTATTGTCTCAAAGTCTTAAAGCATACCGTTTTTGTTTATGGGAGAAAAATTCTGTTGGTGCAGTTGGATTGTATTCATCTTTGATCAAGACTTCACCAAAAAGCAGAACCTAAAAGATGCTTTAGGCTCAAGTTTGAGAATAAGCTCAACTCACGACAGACCAAATTGTGCAAAAAGTTCAGACACCTGGTCAAAAAATAGAAGAATTTTGGGGAGAACAATGGAGAAAATTGGGAGGTCTGGGGAGTTGGATCTTTTAGAGTTATGGTGATTTTTAGATTTCCCAAATTTTCGCCATTGTCTCGTGGGACAAATGTCCCATGGACTAAAAGTCCATGGACAAACCATTATATGTGGAACATCTGTCATCGTGGAACGAAAGTTCATGGAACAAATGGACTGTCTCATGAACTAAATTTACAACGTGGACCAAATGTCTTTGGGTCAAAAGGGGTGCTGCACTTTGGTCTGCCGTGCACCTACCTTATCTTCCTTCAAAGCTTGTGGAACCACACTAAAGCCAACAGTGCTCTCCAATGGCAAAGCCTTTACCGGTTTCAACAAACTAGTAGCTGTTCGTTTTCTATTACTCAAATCAATAACAGGAGTTGCAGCCGGTGAGCTGAACTTCTATAAAAAAAAATTAGCATTGCGTCACATGACTCAACTAACCGAGGATGGTGTATTTTGGAGTTGTGCTTTCTTTGCTTTCAATTGTGATTGCAAAAATCTAAGATCAATTGCGGGCTTTTCTGAAAATAAAGATTTTGGAAATGAAAAGATTCTATTTATGTACTTGTCTCTTCTGGAACCTTCTCATCTTCGTCATCATAAAGCGACATTTTTGAAACTACAAAAAATAGCGAGTAATAATTAGGGTAATCAACAAAATTTTCATAAATAAATAACGTAAGAAACGTTTAAGAATTAAAAATTTGAAAATTTATAATAAATTCATAAGTGATCATATGAATTATAAAGTGCGTGCTTTAGCATGAACAAACAAATTCATATGATACTCCATTCTATTCACTTATGCTAAGCTCAATTTAAAAACCTAACAACAATATACAAATATAACAAAAACAAAAATGTCCTATAGTATGTCTACACTTGTATAGCTTTCTTCTTATTCTTGACGTTATAAAGACACTCTTGTATAAAATCAGCTATTTCTTTTCTCCGTTCCACTTCAGTTTTACCCTTAACGGTTTGAACTTGGAAGCTGTATAGTTAACCAAGTGGTTGTCAATGTACGTGAGAGATTTTATACATACTTTAACATCTCTACCCCAGGGGGAGAGTTAAGGAAGTTTTGATAAAAGTTAAGGGAATATGAATTTTTGGTCATCAAAAGTAGGGGAATTCGGCAAAAGTTAGGGGAATCAAAGTAACACTTTTCAGGGTACCTTCCACTGGAATATTGGAAAGCGCCCTAAAAATTACTAATTTGCGTAATTTTGGGGGGCAGGGTGTAAGCTCTCTCCCCAAATCTGAAAAAATTTTATTTGTCGAGAAAAAATGAAAAAATTCCCAAAAAAGTATCAAACTTCCATCTCAAATTCCGGACCAAAATTACAGCATTAAACCTACTTGTCCAAAAATCGGATAATATGGAGCCTTCTTTGCCCATACAGAATCCATTCCATCTACCCAAATCGGCAATACCCATGGCGCATGTTTAGACTCCATAATCAATCTTGCTACACCCCATTTTATCCGAATCGGAACTGGTGTAACCTTTCCTTCGGGATAAATATGGACCCATTCAAATTCATTCAATTTTTCAATACAATAATCCATTCCTTGTTGAAAGATTCCTTCGCCACGAACTATAGGGACACATTTTCCGAGGGAGAAAAAGCTATAAAATGAAGATTTAGATAGAGCAAAAATTAAACTAGTTTACTATGTATGAGAAGGCTTTGTAAAACAAATATTATGGGCAGCCAAAGTATAACGAAATCTTGAAACATTTTTGAAAAATTCAGGAAATGTTAACATGGCTAAAATTGATTATAGAAAGGGGGCTAAAGTTACGGAACAAATTCTAAGAGTCAAGAGACAAATGCCGAAAGTTACGGGACAACTGTAAAATTTTTTCTGTGTAATTCGTCTTAATTACACTGAAAAATTTTTTCAGTTGTCCCGTAACTTTTGGCACATGTCCCGTGATTTTTGGCCCCTTGTTTCGTGACTTTTGGAATTTATCACGTAACTTTAAGCCCCTTATATCATTTCAACATTAATAACCTACCCCATATCAAAGGATCATCCACAGTACATCGATGATTAGAAATCGTAATCAAAGGCTTAGATCGATCTTCAAGTAAATTCACAAAAGTCTCCCGATTTTCAACCGTCAATTTGTTTAAGCCTAAAAGTAGTGTAAAGTTTTGAAAAGTTAGTCGAAAATCCTTACCACTAAACATAAATTTGGAGCAAACATATACGAAAGATGAGACAACATTTGATTTGAATTTATACCATTTAGTGGGTTCTTTCGGAAAAGGCCAAGGAAATTTAAATCCGTTTTCAGGCGGTACAGGAGAAGACATTTTCTTAAATGGAAAAGTTAGTTTAGATTTCTTTCTTAAAATGTTTAGCGAAAATGCAAACGGATCAATTTTTCAACCGATTTCAAATCCACATGTTATAACGCTATTGCGGCACTAGGCGTTTGGTTACGGTTACCGGTCTTTGGTTACCGGACAACGGTTATCGGTCAAGGGTTACCGGTTACCAATCGATTTTTCTTCATCACAAAAAGGTTTTATAAAAAGTAATGCTTCTCATTATCTAAGGAAAAACTTTATAGAACATCACTTTTCATGAAAACTCTTTTGTGAAGCCGGTAACCGTTGACCGGTAACTGATGTCCGGTAACCGTCGCGGTAACCAAACGCCTAGTGCCACTATTGCTACTATACAACCCCTAAGAACAAAAAACATTCAGCGCAAGGTAAATTTTACTGAATTGTAATGCATTCATGCATTTTTTTCTATCGCGATAAATGTTAAAAATTTTTTGATGAAATGTCTAAACCCCATCCTGAGAAATGTCCTAGAGCCTCTTTTTCGAATAAACATTATGCCAAGAATTTTGATCAAGCAACGTAATGAAAAGATTTTTTTGCTAGCAATATTCAAAATTAATACAAGTTCTACAATTTTTCGGCAGATCCTTTTTGAGGGCACTAGGCCTTTGGTTACCATACGATTTTTCTTCAATATAAAAGTTTTTCATAAAAATTAATATTTTACAAAATTGTTTCCCATGATCTCAGGAATAACTTTTAGAACATCACTTTTCATGAAAATCCTTGTGTGAAGTCGGTAACCGAAGGCCGGTAACCATGTTTGGTAACTGTCGCCGTAACCAAAGGCCTAATGCTTTTTTGAGGACATATTGATTTTGCTTTGAGGTAAAGTTAAACTTTTTGTCAATAAATCTTTGAAATTGAAAATTCTAGTCGAAATTCTTACAAAGCCAAGCAAAAAAATAAAGTCACCTCTTCTCATTGCTGTGATATTCTTCAAGAAGTCTTTTATTTTTGGCATTACTACTTTATCCAAGATTTTTTCAAAAGCTTTTTTCTCGATGAGGAAAATTCCAAATTGAATAATTTTTTTTAAACCATGCAAAAATTTAGTGTAAAAAAATATTAAAAAAATTATTCAATTTGGAATTTTCCTCACCGAAAAAAAAGCTTTTGAAAAAATCTTGGAGAAACAAAATCTTGGATAAAGTAGTAATGCCTTATTTTTTAAGTTATGAAGAAATTATAAAATCGCAATTAGTGATAAAAAATACAGTGTGCCCTAAATAATGGCACTTTTTGCGATTTTGGTCGATTTTTTCGAGTTTTTAATTTTCACAAAAATAATCCTAAAGGGGGTTTATCTAGGCGAATAATCGATTGCGCGCATTGCCGAACCCTGAAAACGCTTCCCTGACCCTGAATCAGGAAAAAGATGTGTTTATTGAAGTGAAAATAGGCCAATACATGGTCAAGGGGGGGGGTGATTTCAAGGCATGGCAATGAGAACAATCGCTTCCCCGAATAGACCTCCTATAGGGTTATTTTGGTGAAAATTTACGAGGCAATGTCTGAAAAAGTCGGCATGGGGAGGAGTACGCCAAAAAGTGTTGCTGTAAACTTGAAGCATAGATTATTTTTAAGTACCTAGTAGGAACTTCCACAAAGGACCCCCTCGTTCCCTAAAAAATGTAAAAATCGCTAACAAGATGCCGTGTGCGCCTAAAGCATAAGGGAGATCCCATGGATAATTTTTTGGGTCGGAAAATGATTTTGGGTCACAGTCAGGTGTCGTTGGAAAGAGGAACGGATGACAATAAAAACGTGCTTTAAATTGAGAAAACGCTTCAATAGAAAAAAAGCTATGATAAAAACAAAAAAGGGTCCAAATGACGATTTTAGAGAAAATGATACCTCGATATCTACAAAAGTTTAAAGGCGCGGAGCCTAACTTATATGTTTTTGTTAATCATTCACTAGGTACTTAAAAATAATCTATGCTTCAAGTTTACAGTAACACTTTTTGGCTCACTCCCACCCTCTTAAGGCATATCCTCGATATTTTGAGATATTTCCTCTTAAAAACTTGAAAAATTTTGAAAAAATCGCAAAAGTGCCATTTTTTTGGGGCACCCTGTAAATTTGATTTTTGAAAAAATACAGTTTATTGCTACTAATGAAAGTGTATAGACATGAGCAAAGACGAATTACTAATTCATGTCTTAAGAAAAATTATCAACGGATTTGGGTATATAAAGATCAAGATAAAATCAAACGGATAATGGCATTGGACACCCTTATTGGGAGTCCAATGATTTTGAATTGTAGCAATGGCAACGGCATCAAAGAATTGATTATCGATGGCTTAACCGTCGTGTGTTTACAATTTTCTACGATCTTAAATGAGATGGTATTATTCTACCGATTGTGTTGCTAAAGATTAGAATCCAATTGGATTCTTATTCGGTAATTTGATATTTCATGGATGGATGAATTTTCGAGTTTTTTCTTTTAGCCAACTGAATTGTTTGATGAACGAATTTCTTGGAGCTGAATGCTGGTGGATTGTGTTTTTGAAGAAAGAGTTAAAATTTATTTTTTGACAGTTCATATGTCTTTTTTGAGAGAATGATTTTTTCAAATATGTAAAGGCTGTTAGACATATATTTATATATAAGGTTGATCTGATGCTTCTTTTGATAATAGTGTTCCTATTACGTTATATTAGGAATAGTAAGATTTCAGTATAGAAAATTGTATATTGTATTTTATTAAAATGATAGGCATTTATTTTTGTTGTACAGGGAAGGCCAGACCAGTCCAGTAATTTACAATCATATGAAAAATGNAGGCTTAGGTCTGTATTTAATAGACTATTAAATACAGACCTTAGCCTGAAGAAGTCGTTATACGACGAAACGTCGCGAATAAATTTATTCCATATTCATCGCTAGTGAATCTTGGTCTACCATCACCTTATTATCTTACTGGATTCTCACACTATGCGATTCCCATCAATCTCCGCGTTCAAGAAATTTTTACTTTAAAAAACGTCAAAATGGTTATTTTGTCCCCACCTTATATCTGAAAAAACTTTTTTTCCAAAAATGCCATTTTTTATTATTTAACAGTAGTACCCTCTCTTACCCCCTTCCCCACTCCGTTCCTGGGGAGGGCTACGTCGTTGATTTTGATACAAATGCTTTTGTGCTCATTTATAAGAAAATTTTAGGTCTAATAATAACAATGAAACTAGTGTCGAATATGTTATTGTTGACTATTATTATGACGATAATAATACAACAAATAATTACACAAACATTAATGTCACTATCATTGAATATTATTATGATTATGGCAATAATGCAACAAACAATTCTAGCAACGCTAATTTCACTGTTATTGAATATTATTACGACGAGAATAATTCAACAAACAATTACACCAACAGTAATGCCACTATCATTGAATATTATTATTACTATGACGATAATAATACAACAACTAACAATACAGAAAGCAATTCTACCGTGTCTTCTATAGTAATCTATGATTATGAAACTGAGACAACAAGCAATTCTTCGGATTCTGGTTTGATCAGCAGTACAACAAATTTCGAAAATGCTAACTCTACAACGATTACTTATCCACTTTATATATGGAATCCACCAATTCAAAACCAAACAGCATCTCAAAATAATAATTCCTCATTAACTCGTCGAAAAAGGTAACTGTAATTAATTTCCATTATATTGTAACAAATTTACCATATCCCTAACTGGGAGATCAGTAGCGACGTTGGGAAGAAGAGGGAGTGGAGGGAGGGTCAACGAGGGTAATTGCCCTCTCTCTTAAATTGGCCGAAAAATTAATGCATCTCCCCTTATATTTTAACCACCCTAAGGTAGCAAAAAAACTCATAAGTACCCCATTATGAATTCTGATGGGGTTCAAAAAATTTTAAAAACGAGTAATGCCGTTATACTTACCCCAACGAGACGAGTAAAAGTACCATATTGTTGTACACAAGGGCGATAGAATCCTATGACCGAGTGTGATAGATTTGCAGTTTATAGATCTCGGGTTCGAATCCCGCTTCGAATTTATACTCATCTCGATGAGAGAGTATAACGGTATTACTCATTTTTAAAATTTCGAATTTTTGCCACAAAAAACGCCGTGCCCATGGATGGGAAGGGGTTGACCCTCCACAAAAGAATGGAGACCCCTCTCCCACTCAAATCGATCAGCACAAACTAATTCGATCCGACAAAAGTGCTACTGACACATTTATGACAAATTGAGTGACTAATTCGATTCGACAGTGTCGGATCACTGACTAATTCGACGATCCGACAACGGATTGTACTGATTCAACAAAGAGTGAATTGTCACCCCTCCGTGTCGGATCGACAGCGCATATGTTGTATCGTGTCGGATCAACCTTTTTTGGCTCCAAGCGAGATTTGAACTTTTTGATCCGAAATTGTCGGATCGAATTAGTATGTGCCCTCAGCCCCAAAACCTTTAAAAAAGTCTCGGCGCAAATGCCATACGTTTTTTTGGTCGTCGCCTCCACAGAAATTGGGAAATTGGCAACACCTCTGCCCACTCATGTGTTCTTTGTTATAAAAAGAAATTTTATAGGTCTAACAATGAGGATGAAAATGGCTATGCTATTATAGCTGTTATTGAATATTACTATGATGATGCAAATTCAACAAATAATTATACAAATACTAATTCCACAATATTTCCATTAACTAGCAATGAAAATGAAATGGATTTAATAAGCAATTCTACCGAATTGAGTTCAACTAACAATATGACCAGTTTCTTTGGCGATAATGCTAACTTGACGACAACCACTTCTCCTGGTCTTGATGCAAATTCAACAAATAACTATACAGATGCTAGTTTTACGATATTTTCATTAACTAGCAATGAAATGGATTCAATGAGCAATTCTACCGAAATGAATTCGACTAACAATACGATTTCTTCGACCAGTTTCTCCGACAATAATGCTAATTTCACAACAACTACTTCTCCTGGTTTTGAATGGAATCTAACTAGCTCTGCTACCAGTACTCAAGGGCAAATAGGAAGTCAAGGAAATAATTCGATGCTACAACGTCGTAAAAGGTAGTTTGAATTAATAAGATTGGGAGGTATTTTGAATTTAAGGAAGAGGAATTTTTCGGGCACAATGCAAAATTTTCGATAAGTACGGAGCAGAGAAAATTTTTTAGGATATTTAAGCGATCAGTGTGCCAAATTGGGGAATCTTTGAGTGTTTTTTAGTTTTCTCATGTGGGGACCAAAGGGTAAAAAATTCGAATTTTCAACATTTTTTCAAATCGTTTGATTTTTTGTATTCGACATGGAAAATTCTAATCTTAAGGAATTTTTTGTTTTTGGCCACTAGAAGTTATCCCTATGAGAGGTATCCCCCTAAAAAGATTTCATACCGAAAATCGCTTAAATCAATGACATAGAACTTTTAACATGCTTCGAAAATGCGCACAATCAATTCCACGCCTAGGATAGCCCCTAGATAATCGGTTTTTCAGCGAAAATTCGAATTTTAGTTCATTTTCGTGTCAATACACCCACAACTTTCCATAAATCAGGGTCAATAAAGCGTTTTCACGCTTCGGGGATACGCGCAATCAATTTCCCGATAAAAATTACCCCTATATGGATCCTTTTTAGAAAAATTTTCGGGTCAAAAAATCATGGTTAAATTCCGCGAACTTTTGGAATAATCCAATACAAGTGAAATGATTTAGAGTTTTTATAGGTCGGACAGACATTATAGAAATATTCATAAAAGAGCTGCTTCATCTAAAAAAGATAAGAAAACAACAACAAAAAGCATCACGCTGAGCTTGGCCCCTATTTATCGGTATTGCTGTTATTGTAATGTTGATCCAAGGATTACCCATATCTATACCATGTCCTTCACAACATATGGAGAGTGCAATACTGAAGGTGAGATTGTCTCAATTTTTTTATCGAATCGATTCAGCTAGAATCCTTCCTTAGATGAAAACCCTTTTCTTAGCTGAAACATTTCCAATTTTTATAGCAAACCCAAAGTTTAAAAATGCATTACTTTAGGTATTAGCCCAGGCTATCTAGTCGAAACAAAGTCTGCTGTCTTACAAAAAAGTGCTTGTAACGATTTAATACGGCTTTATTCATATTGGGATGTTGCTAATGGTAAGATGATACACACACACAAAAACCCTGATTCAAATTTTTAATTTTAGATTCAGAAATAATTGTACCTCAATCTCAGAAAAAGCATTATGATAATAATAAAAACTACAATTTCCTGGAATCGATGGGCTATTGTGCACCGCATTTGAATTATTGTGGAGCAGATAGTCCAGTTTATGTTTTCGATTCGACTGGTATTCCAGGTGGTCGAGTTGGTAATTTAAATATTTTTATATTTAAAAAAATTTTAAATTTAGATCACTTTTACACAAGCAATACAGCAGAAGCCCAATGGGATAATGAGTCCAACACATGGTACATAGGTGGTAAACGAGGGATTTTATGCTATGTATGGAGTGTACCTGTAAGTTAAATTTTGTTGCTTCAATATTCGTATCTACCTTATCCACCCTGCAACTACCTTGATATAAAGTTCCTATGTGTTACCATCAGGGTGCGAAAAAGTAGATGGCACTACCCCACCCACACAGGATGGTACCACCCACTGGGGAGGGGCACCACCTACCACCCAGAGTGGGTGGTTTGGGTAGTGAGTGGTACCACCTTTTCGCTCCCTGGTTACCATATTGATTGAATTATCGGTATAACAAGGGTTCGGCTCCTCTAGTGTGAAAACCCTGCGACTACCTTGATATAAGGTCCCTATGTGTTACCATCAGAGTGCGAAAAAGTAGGTGATACCACCCCACCCACCCTGGATGGTACCACCCACTGGGGGGGGGGGGGGCACC
>OZJO01025941.1:0-18021 GCA_900406225.1 Acrobeloides nanus | reverse complement strand
GGGCCCCCCCCCGGGGGGGGGGGGGGTACCATCTATCAATGGGTGCTTAACTTGCACATCGGACGGGAACACTCCTAACCAACTTTTAAGAAAGTTTTTTGAATTATGGATTTGAATGGGCTTTATGTACTATTTACAAGCCAAACCTTAAAGGAACTTGTATTAATCAGTCTTACAGTGAATAGAAAAAGGTTATTTAGTATGGAATAAAAAAATTTAGGGTCCATTATACATTGATAGTTCTGGAGATGTGCAGACAACAGCACAAAGCAGTGGCTGATAATGATATGTTTTATTCCATTGTATAAGTTTATGTTGTTTTAAATAAAGGCAAATTTATGACCATAATAATTTTTATTTGTATAAAAAAGTACGAATCAAAAATGCACTAGCGTTATCAACTTTTTGTAGAGAGGATTAACCCTTATCCTTCCACATGATAACGTAATATCCGGATGGCCCTGTGCTGTTTTTGCAGCAAGATTTTAAAAAGTTTATACTTCAGATTCTAGAATATGGTGCATATTATATGGCAGGAGAAGACCTTGAGATTGACTATCATCGTTTTGCTGTGCACTCTGCTGTTGTTTATATAACTTTTCATAGGTCTTTTCTGCGATTAATCTTTGTTGTGGCGAAATATTAAAGCTTGAATCATTAAAAATTTCCTCTTTCTCTTCTGCACGATATTTATGATCTTGGACTTGTTGAACAACATTTGGATTGATAGTTATAGGTTCTTCATGTGTAAGGTTTGCAATATATTCTTTTAAATAAAGACCATGTACTTCTATAATAAGAACACTTATGATCATAATAGTTTTAGTTTTGGTGACGTTAGAAAGCTGGACATCGTAGTAAATTTAGGGGGGGGGGTCTTTAGGGTATGGTGGTCCCCGCTCAATTTTGGGTCCATGAATGAGTGGGTCAAGGGTTTCCTCTTGTCAATCATATTAGAAATTTTTTTATCTGAAACTTTATTTAGCTTGAGGTAGTCTCTGATGCCCAATTTTTATGGACCATCTCATATGTTCGGCGGGATCCATGAGGTAGTTTCCCCTCAATCTTGGGTCTATAAGTGAGTGGGTCAGGGAGAGAGACTCTCCCCTTGCCGACCTATGATATAGACCCTCCATGAAATAAAAAAATTCTAAAACATAATGATACTCCATTATGAAATTTCTAAATTTTCCATGTTTAAACCTCCCCCTTCCCCCCCCCCCACGAAACTAGATCCTAGTTATGTGCCTACTTTCCTAGGGTGATTTTTTGCTTTTAAAATTTGCTTACCAATGATAACAAAAATATAAATTAAGAAAAATGTAAATTTGGAATAAAATAGCATTTTTGGAATGTTATTCCAACTTTTACAATGAACTTTTGCAACCTTATAAACGCTCTCTTAAGATCAACTACGTCATATTAATTGACTTTTTAAATCATAAACAAACACCTTGTTTTTGCAATTTACAGGATGAGTATGGGAAACCGGATTTTTGCGATTTTAATGATTTTTTCACAAATTTTCATGTTTTTAATTTTTACCAAAACATCTCTATATAGGGGATTTTCTATGTGAGGAATCGATTGATCGCATTGCCGAACCTTGAAAACGCATCCCTGAGTCTGAATTAGCCTATTTTTTGTTGAAAATCTCGCAACAAATAGGCTAATTCAGGGTAAGTGAAGCACTTTCGAGATTCGGCATTACGCGCAATTGATTTTTCGCATAGAAAATACCCATTTGGATTATTTTGGTGGAAATTAAAAAGAATGAAAAATTTTGAAAAATCCCTCAAAAATCTAAAAAATCCCGTTTTTATACTCATCATGTATACAGGGTATCCGGAACTAACTCGTGATTTTTAAATTAGCGGAGATGGCCATCAAAATAATAGGAAAATTTTTAGGGGGAAAGTCTTATTGGGGTAATTTATGCGAGGAATCGATCGTACCATTTTCGAACATGAAAAATCTGCCTGACCTTGATTCAGGCAAATTTCGCTTCAATAACTATTTCCATTACTTCCCTGTTTCTGATTCAGAGATGCTTCTCTGATCATGATTCAGAGAAGTAGTGGGTGTATCAAAACGAAGCTCGATTGAATCAGGGTCGGGGAAGCATGGTGGCGGGTTATTCAGGTTTGCAATCAATATCGAAAACAAATGAAATTTCCCAAAACCTCCGAGTACAAAAATTGGCTGATTTGATGACGTTTTAGGGGTTTTTGAAAAGCTGCATCAAAATGCGCAATATGAAACTGCGCTATAAACTGCAACGCAGTTTTAAATTGATTCATGTTCATCAACTGCGCAGTTGATGAACATCACTGGAACCGATTCATTTTTATCGGTTCGCCCAACTCTACCTCCTCCTAGCGCTGCCCTTGTTCACCCCTCACTCAAAGTATCCCTTTCTAAGAATCGGGGAACGGAGAAATTGTATATAGAAAATTGTATAAAAGAGAGTGGAGAGACAAAGATGTCCCAATAAGTAGAGTTGGACGAACCGATAAAAATGAATTCCAGTCATGGAGATGACTTTTTGCTTTTAAAATTTTCTTACAAATTTGGAATATTTTGACATTTTATGTTCCAAACTGGGTTTGTAAACATTGAACTGACCCTGTTCTTTTATCAGTTCAACAAACTCTAATTTAAATTAACCTTCTTATTATAAACAAATACCGTGTGACCATGATCAATCAGTACTTCAACAGGATCAAAAAGTATTCTCCCTCTCAATCTATAAAGATCTTCTTGGCTTGACAATTACATAAAGTGCAATTGACAGTGTTTATCAATTTTTGTCTCTTTAAAAGATCTTTAAATAGAACAAACCAGAATGTGTGTTGCAAAAAATTTGCAATATTTAAACCCTTTTGCAATAAATTATCAGTGTGTGTTCGAGAAAAATTTTTGTTTACGATTCGTAGCAAAATGGCATGTATGCTAAGAATATTATTCCTCCTTTGTTTAATTGGTTTGATTGGATGTCATATGTAAGCATTTTGACCATTCATATATATATCAAAGATGACTATGGAGATATATCTCCCCTCCTGTCGTGACGAAGCAAAGGAGCAAAATCGTTAAAGAGGGCCATTTCTCTTTAAAAATTTCTATTCGTCTTTTTTCTTCAGCAAACTTTTATAGACTAACATATTACTACATGAAATTTTTAGAATGGCTTTGATTGACAAGAAGAACATGCATATTAGAGTGAAAAGGTATTAGGCTGTTTAGAAAGTATTGCGGTTTTACTTGTTGTCACCTGGTGGGCTTCAAAAATCTGTTCTCGACAAAAATTTTTTCCAGTATTAGACAAGAATGTATGCTAGATCACACTTGGGTAAAGGGTGGGTCGACCCACCCTCATGTCGCCACTGGAGGTCAAATTTCGGCAAATGTGTCGCTTTTGGTAAAAATATACAGCAAAAAACCAAAGGGTTTTTGAAGAATTTTGGAATTTTTGATGAATTTTTCAATTTTTTACTAATTTTTCAATTTCCAGCATACATTTTTGTCTAATAAGGAAAATATTTTGTCGAAAACGGATTCCTGGAGCCCATCAGATGACAAAAAGTAACCGCAATACTTTTTGAACAACCTAATATTTAAAATTTGATAATAGTTTCTTCAACAATCTTTAATTTAGACCCACCACATCTACAGCTTCGTGGGACCTTCACCCATTACATCTCTTTGCCAGTTATTTCAGATAAATGTGGCTGTGATACGCAAACAAACAATATATTGAAATTTATTTATTATGAAAATTTGTGTACTGTATTCGCTCTCATAGAACCCCGCTCTCTAATAGAATCCACACCCTAGAGACCAATCGAAGAATAGGACTCCATGGGGTTCTATTAGAGCACAAAATTTTTTCATTTCATCAAATCAAAAAAGTTGTAAAGACCACCAGAATAAAATTTAAACTCCTGTCAAAAAGCAAAAACATGTAGAGAACTTAAGAAGACATGAGAGTCGCCAGACAATTACCACGGCGCACCAAAATGCCGAAAAGTGCAAGGATCAAAATTTAAACAAATTTCGCCAATCGACTCAGTTCGCCGAGCGCTTCAAAACGAGTACAATATCATGGGGTTATTGGGGGGGGGGTTGACTCATGGCCGATTGGCTAACGTACTCGATGTTTACTGAGTAAAAAACTAGCTAAAATTTACAGTTTTCAAGAAAAAGAGTTTTTCTTTTTTTGAAGCCAATCTCGATTTCACTTTTTATTATTTACCTATTGTTACATTCAAATGTTAACCTATTGTATGAACATTTCAATATACGTAAGGCGCTTTTGTTCTATTTCTAGATTGAAGATTATGTACATGTTCAATTATAATAAAAGATTTTATTATTGCTATAAGCTTACTGGATTTTAATAACAAGTCTCGTGATATCATTTAGAAAATTACATCTTTGAATTTCATCAATTAAAAAATAAAGTTAATACCTAGCATCATCTTTGTTATTAAATATTTTCCCTTCCTTAACAATAATGAGACTTAACGATCACGCGATATATGTTCCTTATCCTCTCTTGAAATACAGCTACTAGAAAAATTATTTACTGATTTACTCTTATTGCTCTGGCGGTCTTCAGAAAAATAGAAACTAAAGGGTATCGGAATCTGCCCCATTTACTAGTACACAGACTTTTTTCCTTCCTTAACGACCACGCGATATTTGCGTGTAATCCCTCCAAGAACAAATAAATATTGGCAGAACTATGTATGATGTCCATAATATCATCTTGGTTTTTAGTTAAACAGGAGAACGAGCTCGGTCTCACGTTCCGAGGGAGCGCATGCAAAGTTGAACGCTTTTTCGGCGCATTCATTCTTGTGGCGTAATTCTCATACGCCACAACAAACTAGGAAAAATCGATACTTTTTATAAAATTTGAACTCAATCTTAATATAAGATCATACTCGAGTTCGAAACAAAATGCGAGCCTTGCACACCCCTGGCATAGATAGTCTCACTCTCTTGTGCCTATCATGGTTTAATAACTAATTTTAAAAAAACGCATTTTAATTTAAACAGCATCATACATTTACAAGGGGCTGGATAATTCTATCTGATACGTCATGATTTTCCAAATCATACATTAACAAGGAGGGGAGTATCGGCCATTTTTTGTGTTGTGGGTCTTCAATTTTTCAATTTGGCGACCATTTTTTGGCCGACGCCAACATAACGCAAAATTCTCAAGTTTTGCGTTATATCCAGCTTTACATAACGTGAAGCGCTGAAAAATTTTGCGTTATGGTCGACCCCCTTGCGTGATGTATATATATGTCATTTTTGGATAAAAATCATAAGGGGGGACCATTATGTTTTTTTCGTGAAGGGAAGGGGGCGTGCGTCATGCGTTATGATTTTCAAAAAATTCGTGCGTTATCCTCCCCGGATCATCCGAGGGTTGTAAATGTATGAACAGCCTATACGTGAAATGCGTGACAAAAAAGTGTTTGTGAACTTTCTATTTTTGATAAGTCACGAATACTGATATTCTACGTCGTATTATTTAGATTCTTTTTAATAAAAATCATATACTACTAGCTAATTTCATGTCTAGGATTATTATCTTATAGATTTCTTAACTAAAATCATGTCAGATTACATAATTTACTTGAATTTATTCGAATTTTTATGGATGTCAGTGAACGAAGGTATAGCCGTATGCCTATATTTGAGTATCTTTTGGAGACTGTATTTTGAAAAGAAACTGCTTGCATTTGATTTTTCGCCTATATTAAAGAATTATTTAATTGTTTCATTCCTCTCCTCATTCACCACTCTTATCCATGCTTTATATATGGCGACTTTTTGGAGAAATCGTAAGTTTTTACTTTCTGGGCTAAATGGCGTAATTTAGGAGGAATAGGGAGAAAGCCTCGTCCCCCAAGGACATAGCTAGAGGGGGTGCATCGAAGACCGGTGCCCCATGCCTGAAAAATTTCAATTAAATGATTTTTTCCGATTTTCGAAAAATTTCTTCCAAAATGACTTTTATCAGAAAAATGCCTTCTTCCATACCTGGCGAACATCTACGTCTTCCCCCTATCTCAAAGTCCAAAAGACCGAAAAAATCCCCCTTCATCCATCATTATGTTTTTGCTCAGAATTTTTTTTGAAGAGTTAAAAAAAATCATAATCGTCTCCTATTATGATTTTTCAACAAAAACGTCCAACATTTTCTATGTTTTCAACAAAAACCTCTTGTCCTGTAAATATAAATATAAAAATTCGTCTTTTTGAAAGTCTGAAAAAAGCATGCCTTATTTATAATCAATCTATAGCTAAATGCTAAATAATTTTCAGCTCCGAATTACAATGCGTATGTCATGTTTTTTACTGGTTGGCTAGATAATACTTTACTTCCGGTAGAAGGCATGAGTGTCTTCTTTATCTCCTTCGAACGGTGCTTAATATTAAAATTCCCTATGAGATATGGAACAAAGATGAAGCAGCGCATACAACGTTATTCTTTTTTATTTTGTATAATTATCCTTATTATTAACGGGACTTTTCTAATGCTAGAAATGCCTCAAACAAGTTATACAGGTATATACAAGCCATAAGTATACAAACCTCTCCCAAACCCCACCAAATCAGGAGGGAGATCGCGCGCCACGTGCTGGCAAAAATGGGCTAGCGAGAGGTAGTCTCGACAAGATGCCTTGGTCCCCCAAGGTAATTTTGTCGAAGTTTTTAATTTTGAACATTTTATAGACTGTCTCTTATTTTCCTGTTTATGTAAGCGGTACAAAAATTTGTATATTGGGTTCTCAGGAATACATTAGCTGTGTTTAATATTTCCATTGGATTGATGTTCTTTTATTTTCTTAAATATACAAAACGAGCTAGTGAAACTGAAAATACGAAAAAGGTAAACAAATTTCAAAAAATTTTAAAATTAGGACAAAATTTTAGAGCCACAATCTGGTTCTAAAAACAGTTATAGCTACAATGTTATTGGATTTAGTGCCTGGTTCAGTTTCTTTTATCTTACCTTATTTAATACCAATTAGTATCAATAGTTATGCTGGACCCTATATAAGACTTTTAACATCTTTATCATCACTGTATTCATCAAGAATATACGAAAAGATCATCCGAAAACGTTCGAATACAATTAAAGCCACAAACAGCAACCCAACAAATCCCAGAACTGGCTTTAAATCTGAACGCTGATTTTTTTGAATGACTGTTATAAATGTTTGTATTTTTAATAAATTATAAATACAAAAATTCAATTTTTAAAACTCGTACGGGCTTCAGCGCTCTAGAGTGGATCTCCGATCGGCCGAGAGAGCGCGCATGCATCGCTCCCAATAAGGAAAATTGGCCGATTCGACCTTTTTCTGCTATCAAAATCACAAAATTCCTTCGGGTATGTATAAAAAGACCCCACTTAAAAAAATCAGCCGATTTAGAGAATATTTGGATATTTTTTCCCCTTGATCCCCCAGGCGAAAAAAGTGAAAAAATTTTGAAGGATACATCCATGATTTTAATGTCGATAGTCTTCTTTCATCATCCCCTACAACTTTTGTTTTGGCATCCGAAGTTTAAAAACTAACCTTCAAAAGTAGGTCCGAACTTGGGGTGGTAAAAGGGCCACGATTTTCTAATGCCCAGCCCGATCCGGTAAAAATCGTGGCATCGGTCCTGCCCATTTTTAGGGTCGTAAAAAATCGCGGCCGAAATCGAATGCGTTAATCGTTTTTTAAATTTTTTTCTTTTTTGCACAGTTTGTGTTGCAAAGCTTTTGAAAATTGGCTGGGTACGCCACTGAGAGTGCCACTCTGAATCACAACCATTCGAGCGCTGTAGCGCTCAGTTCCCGGCACTTATAATCATATGACGTAGCTTGTGTGCGTTAGCGATATCTTTATCCATAATCTCGAATCCATTTTTTATTATTTACCTATTGTTACATATCAAATGTTAGCCTATTGTATGAACATTTCAATATATGTCAGGCGCTTTTTGTCTACTCTAGATTGAAGATTATGTACATGTTCAATTCAAATAAAAGATTTTATTATTTCTATAAGCTTCCGGGATTTTAATAACAAGTCTCGTTATAATGTTCGGAAAATTACATCTTTCATCAATTGAAAAATAAAGTCACTTCTTTCTTGTTAGCATCATCGTTGCTATTAAATATTTTCTTTATTCTCTCTTGAAATACAGCTACTAAGACATTGTTTTTTTGGAACTGGTGTAGATCAGCGACCCCATTGAACGTGAATTTTTTCGAAAAAAATTTTTTTCCGATTTTCTTGTAAAAACCAACTTTTTAGGGTAATTTCTAGGCGAAAAATCGATTGCGCGCATTTTCGAAGCGTGAAAAATTAAGTTTGACCCTGAAAATCAGGGTAGAACTGCGTTTCGACGCGAAAATTTGTTTCTGATTTTCTTCTAAAAACCAACTTTTTAGACTAATTTCTAGGCGATTAGAAAATCGGTGTTTAATTTTCACGTTATATAATTGGAAGTTATACGAGAACAACTTTGTATTAAGGGTGTATTAACACTCGGAAGTCCCAAGGTACTAAAGACGGTTTCTGGGGTAGTTTTTCACGCTGAACACGATAGCGCTAAAATTTTTTGAAAAAAAGTTCCTTTAGATAGGTTTTGGGACTTGTCTTTGGACCATGCTCTAATTATGCGAATTTCGGGTACTACCAACTTCAAGAGCCTAAAACTCCTCGTAGAGTTGGACTAAAGCAATGGTTTTGGTGTCGTTGGATTGCTGAGAAATTACGCTATCAAAATCACCTAAATTGTCTTGTATGATTTTCTTTTGAAAATTTTTCATTTGCCAAAATATGCCATTTTTGATATTAGGTTGTTCAATAAGTATTTGCGGCTCAAAAAAATGCTCTAATTTCATCATTTTTCATCCGTTTTCGATGAAATTTTTTTTCAGTAGTGGGTAAGAGTGTATGCTGAATACGATCAAGTCGGCCTTTTAAGCGAAACTCATGTTTTCGTGTCAATATACAGACTTTTTCAAAAAATTTATGTTTTTCAATGTTGCAAATGAATTTTAAGATGTCGATACTTGGTTGTAGAAGTCGATTTTTGACGAAATTTTCGACCCTACTAGGGTTTTCCTAGTCGGGAAATCGATTGCGCGCATTTTCGAGGCATGAAAAAATTTCTCTAACCCTGATTCAGGGAATACAAATTTTTAAGCCATTTTAAGGGTATAAAAAACCCCGGTTTTTTGAAGTCTGCATATTGACACGAAAACATGAGTTTCGCTCAAAAAGACCGATTGGGTCGTATTCGGCATACACTCTTGCCCACTACTGAAAAAAAATCTCATAGAAAACGAGCGAAAAATGCCGATTTTCGATATATTTTTTGGGTGGCAACAACTTATGCTACAACCCAATAACATAAGTTGTTGCAGCCCAAAAATATATCGAAAATCGGCATTTTTTGCTCGTTTTTGATGAAATTTTTTTTCAGTAGTGGATAAGAGTGTATGCTGAATACGATCCAATCGAAAAATTTCTCTAACCCTGATTCAGGGAATACAAATTTTTGAGCCATTTTAAGGGTATAAAAAACCCCGATTGTTTGAAAAAGTCTGGATATCGACACGAAAACATGAGTTTCGCTCAAAAAGACCGATTCGTAAATCTTAGAATTTTGTCCTAACCACATTATCATATTGTGTCGGAGTTTGAATATAAGCATTTCACGGCGGTTTTTTGGCAAAAATTGGAGGAAATTTGAAATTTTAAAAATGAGTCATGCCATTCGACTCAGCCCAACGAGATGAACGAGACAAGATATATATTGTACCAACACCTAAGGAATCACATGATCGAGTGGTTACCCATGTTTTTCGCTTTCCGCTCTTTTGTATTTTTAAATAATTTTCTCGAGCAGCAACATGATACTAATTTTGCCATCTCATTTTTAGAAAACGTCATTGAAACACTGGTTATAGGGAAAAATATAGAGAGCAAAGCTACAATGGCTAGACTAGTTCATTTCCACAAAATTTATAGTTCACATGGTTTATGGTAATGTAAACGATTTTAATATTGAAATTCATTTGTTTCACACAACTTTTTATGAGTTCTTTTTGATTCTTTCTTACTTATATTTTTGAAAATTTTCTCACGCGATAAAGGTTTTGTTGAAAATTCACAGCTCACAAAGTTTAAGTTTGAAAACATGAATTTCATTAAGTTCATCTTTCTTAAGCTCCTTTTGATTCGTTCTTACCTGTTCTATTGAACTTTGCTATGTTTCGAGTGATACTACAAGCGCCTTTGTAAGAAATACATACGTGACCTCAAGGAACATTCAAGAATAAAACGCCTCTTCAAAAGTAATATGTATTAGGTTGAACCGAAAGTTCCTGCACTAATTTTCAAAACGATTACTTGAAAATTAGTGCAGGAACTTTCGGTTCAACCTAATAGTCGATTTTTTTCATTAGCAATATGAGCAATTTGATAACTCAGGGTAGGCGATATTGAAACGATTGATCACACATTAGAAAATTCAAAATGTACGAGAAAATTTACCCATTCGACCCTTTCTTGCAGTCAAAATTCAAAAATTTTCTCGAATTGGCCCAAGTGAAAAAATTGATTTTTCAAAAAATTCTCCAAATCGGTTGAATTTTTGTACTCAGGGAGTTTCGGGTATGAGGAACACGAATTCGAAGGAATTTTTGAATTTTGACTGATAAGGGACCTGTCAGAAGTGACGCCTCAGTTTTTCGATGAAAAATATATGATCTGGTAGAGCATACCCGAGTTTATTTTTGAACTGATCGATTTAGCTGTCGAAGGCGTAATATGAAAGAGTTATAGACGATTTAATTTTCAAATGTTTCCTGCTTGTATGTAAGTCCATTTAGAAAGGATTAACTTAACTTCAAGAATGGCCTAGTGGGTAAGAGCACATCTAGTTCCCACAATAAACTGTTGAAACGAGTTCCTTGGTTATGCTTTAGTAAGGTATAAAAAATGATACTTTGTCTTTTGATTCGGTTTTAATGTAAGGTTCAGAAAAGAGGGTTCGTACGGACCAACGTGCCAACGTTCACCCTATGATTGTCAGGATGAGAGACTTTTGCGCACCAGACATTTGCGCACCGGACATTTGCGCACCGACATTGTGCATCGACATTTGCGCATTTGCACAATAAAGCATGAGCTAACTTTTACACCGGTTTTCTTACAACAGCGTGAACTTGTTTGTAGGCAGAAATTTTATAAAGTTTGGGTTTGCAAATGTCGATGCGCAAAAGTCTCTCACCCGATTGGCATGATGGCTTTGATTGGAAAATAAAAGAATGTTCGAAATGTATGATTATTATGAGCAATGTATATGTTACAGGCATATCTGACTGAGTCAAATATGCCTAGGCATATTTGACTCGACTATCAAATTAGATTCTTTGACCCCTCTAGGGGTAATTTTATGTGGGGAACCCGAATTTCACATGTTTGAAGATGACGATTCGGTTTTTGCTTACGCCATGTTTGGAAATGACGATACAGTTTTGGTCATTTTTGTTTCTGTGTGTATGTGTTTACACACAGAAATTTGAACAAGAATCACATGTCATGTGTGATTCTTATCAAAAAATATGGCCATATGTCATAAAAATAGCCTTTTCTTGGTTGCCTAGGCATATCTGACTGAGTCAAATATGCCTAGGCATATCTTTTACAAAGTATTATTACAGGGTGGTGCAAAAAAACCGTACTTTTGAAACTTTTGAGGGCCATTTTTTCGAAAAAAATTTTTTTCACAAAACATCATTTCTAGGGGTAAAAATAGCTGAAAAACACGATTCCGGCGTCAAAAAAATTTTTTGACCCATAAAAGTCCCTTAAAATGGCAAAAAACGGGGTTTTTAACCCCAAATCTCAGAAAAATCGCTATTTTATCACATTTTAAGGGACTTTTATGGGTCAAAAAATTTTTTTGACGCCGGAATCGTGTTTTTCAGCTATTTTTACCCCTAGAAATGATGTTTTTAGAAAAAAATTTTTTTCGAAAAAATGGCCCTCAAAAGTTTCAAAAGTACGGTTTTTTTTGCACCACCCTGTATACAAATCTGTATCTTTCTTTGTGCCAACCTTGTCAATTGAAGAAAGCTAAAACAAGAAAAGGTCTTGTTGTCAAGCCCATTCTTTCCAAAGAGATGAATTCTAGATGTCAGGTCGACCTCATCGACTTCCAAGCACAAGAAAATGACGGATACAAATTCGTAATGGTGTATCAAGTAAATTATTTTTAAAAAGTAAAACTTTGGAATTAAGTAAATCTATTGAGCTGTATTAGAATTTGTTGTCGCTCATAAAATACATCTAAAATCGACATTTTTCGCTCGTTTTCGAAGAAATTTTTTCAGTAAGCAAGAATGTATAACGAATACGATCCAATAAGTCGATTTTTGACGAAATTCGTGTTCAGCGCATAGAAAAATCCTAGGAGGGTCGAAAATTTCGTCAAAAATTGACATTTTCTTATTTGAACATCTTTTTAGGACCATTTAACTAAACTTATCCAATTGAGACTGCTAAGATCGAAAACCGCTGAAGCCGTAGCGAAAAAGTTGACCAAAATATTTACATGGCGTAAGCAAAAACAGAATCATCATCTTCAAACATGTGAAATTCGGATTCCCCACATAAAATTACCCCTAGAGGGGTCAAAGAATCTAATTTGATAGTCGAGTCAAATATGCCTAGGCATATTTGACTCAGTCAGATATGCCTAGGCATATTTGACTCAGTCAGATATGCCTAGGCATATCTGACTCAGTCAGATATGCCTGAAAGTCAAATATGCCTGTAACATATATAACTTTTCTACTTAAAATTATAGGTATACGCAAAAATTATTCGTAGCGCCTTTAAAATTTGTATGTTTTTCAAATAAATCTAATCATCATCCTCTATTTTTGTCTTGAATTTATAATTAGTATACGGAATGTTCCAGCTAAGTGTCCATGCCGATGAATTGGCATTATCTCCGAAGCCCTTGTGAAATTTTCGATGAGGTTTTTTTAGATAGACTAGACGTGCATTGAACTAGGAGCATTTCACCAAAAAATAAAATGTTCTAATATTTTTTCTCAGCCTTTCAATATTTGGTTTTAAGAAAAAGGACACTTGTTGGCGGAAGTTTTCAAAAATTTTCGAGATTCTGAAAAAGCATGGCCGAGTTTAATTATTTACAAAAATCATGAAAAAGGCATATACTTTTCAAATTTAAAAAATCATGTGAAATAATAAACAATTCTAAAATTATATCTTGGTTGGCTAAAATTGCGCAATGATAGTGCTATCGGCTTCGATCCCAAAGGTCTCGGGATCGGATCCTGCTAGCGGTGATTTTTTCCCCCAAAATAGCATTTAACTTCAAAACACTCTAAGTCGAAAAATATAAATTCTTTTTGTAGTTAATTAAAGTTGTCTATGCTCTTTCAGAATTCACGCAAATTTTTGAAGAATTCGATTGTTAAGGGGTTTTTTCCTAAAACTAAATATTGAAAGACAAAAATAAAATATTAGGAAATTTTATTTTTTGACGAAATTCAACTCGTTCAATGCACATTAATCTACGAAATTTTTGAAAACTGCATCAAAAAATTCACAAGGGTACCGGAGATAATGCCAATTCATCGGTATGGGCACTTACATTGTTAGATATAACACAAACACCTATACAGCAAACGTAAACAATTTTTTAATTAATTTTTTAAGAGACACTTTAATTTAAACAGCATTAGCCTATACGTTAAAATAAATGCGTGACAAAACAGCTAGTGAACTTTTTATTTTTGATAAGTCACGATACTGATATTCTACGTCGTATTATTTAGATTCTTTTTACTAAAATCATATGCTACTAGCTAATCTACTGTTTAGGAATATTATCATATAAATTTCTTAACTAAAACCATGCCAGATTACATAATTTATTTAAATTTATTCGAATTTTTATGGATGTCAGTGAACGAAGGTATAGCCGTATGCCTATATTTGAGTATCTTTTGGAGGCTATACTTTGAAAAGAAACTTCTTTCATTTGATTTTTCGCCTATATTAAAGAATTACTTAATTTTTTCATTCCTCTCTTCATTCACCACTCTTATCCATGCTTTATATATGGTGACTTTTTGGAGAAATCGTAAGTCTTTACTTTCTGGGCTAAATGGCGTAATTTAGGAGGAATAGGGAGAAAGTCCCCCCCCCCCCAAGGACATAGCTAGAGGGGGTGCATCGGAGACCGGTGCCCCATGCCTGAATAATTGTCAATTATATGATTTTGTCCGATTTTCGAAAAATTTGTTCTTCCAAAATGACTTTTATCAGAAAAGTGCCTTCTTCCATACCTGGCGAACATCTTTTTCCNCCCACTCGCTACGTGCCTGCCCCCCCCCTATCTCATGGTCCCGAAATACCAAAAAATTCTCCTTTTCCCTCATTATTTTGCCCAAAATTTTTGGAAAGTTAAAAAAATTATAATCGTTCCCATTATGATTTTTCAACAAAAACGTCTAAAATTTTCAACAAAAATCTCTTGTCCTGTAAATATAAAAATTCGTCTCTTTGGAAGTCCGAAAAAAGCATGCCTTATTTATACTCAATCTATAGTTAAATGCTAAATAATTTTCAGCCCCGAATTACGATGCGTATGTCATGTTTTTTACTGGTTGGCTAGATAATACTTTACTTCCGGTAGAAAGCATGTGTGTCTTCTTTATCTCCTTCGAACGGTGCCTAATATTAAAATTCCCTATGAGATATGGAACAAAGTCGAAGAAGCGCTTACAACGTTGTTCTTTTTTATTGTGTATAATTATCCTTATTGTTAACGGAACTTTTCTAATGTTAGAGATGCCTCAGACAAGTTATACAGGTATATACAAGCCATATGTGTACAAACCTCCCCAAACCCACCCAATCAGGAGGGAGATCGCGCGCCACGCGCTGGCAAAAGCGAGAAGTAGTCTCGGACGAGATGCCTTGATCCCCAAGGTAATTTTGTCGAAGTTTTTGAAACATTTGAACACAAGTACCTTGGAAACCAAGAGAAATGTTTTTTCTTGCAGCTAGGGGGTTCATTTTTGGAAGACTACCACACGTGTGATACAAGCGATGTTGGAGATGTATTAGGAGGATCTATTTAAAATAAACTTTTCGAGAAAACCGAGCTTTGGGTGTCACAAAAATTTTTTAAGGATACTTATTTTGATAATGAATTTTATCGTTTTCTAGTAAGATTCGTTTTAAATCTCATTTGACAAAGTTGTAGAGCTTGATTTCTTCTACAATTTTCTTAAAGGTTACTTTTCATGAAAATCGATAGAAAAACAAGAAAATCGCACAAAAAAGTAATAGCCCTTAAAAAGTTTTGTGGCATAAAGCTCTGTTTTCTTTTAAAAAAGTGTTTTAATCTTTTAATTTTAAACATTTTATAGACTGTACCGTATTTTCCTGTTTATGTAAGCGCTACAAAAGATTTGTATATTGGGTTCTGAGGAATACAATAGCTGCGCTTAATGTTTCCATTGGATTGATGTTCTTTTATTTTCTTAGATGTACAAAACGAGCTAGTGAAACGGAAAATACGAAAAAGGTAAATAAAATTTCAAAAAACTTTAAAGCAAGGACAAAATTTTAGAGCCACAATCTTGTTCTAAAAACAGTTATAGCTACAATGTTATTAGATTTAGTGCCTGGTTCCGTTTCTTTTATCTTACCTTATTTGATACCAATTGATATCAATAGTTATGCTGGACCCTATATAAGACTTTTATCATCCTTAACATCACTGTATTCATCAATAATATACCAAAGGATCATCCGAAAACGTTCGAATACGACTAAAGTCACAACCATTAACCTAACAAATACCAGACCTTGCATTAAAGGACCAGTCCGGTCAGTTACAACCATATGAAAAAATGGTATATACCCAACAAATCCCAGAACTGGCTTTAAATCTGTACACTGATTTTTTAAGGACTGTTATAAATTTTTAAATGTTCTTAATTTTTAATAAATTATAAATAGAAAAATTCGATTTTTAATAACTTCTGCACGGCTTTCCAAAGTTTGACATTCAAAATTATGTATACCAAATAACCTTGAGACTGAGTGGCTATGAGCACCGTAGGCACTCGGAAGCTGAAGGGCTTCAGCTCCCTAGAGTTGATCTCCGATCGACCGTGAGAGCGCGCATGTGTCACTTCCAATATGGACAATTTTCGATTAGACCTTTTCCTGCTGTCAAAATCAAAAAATTCCTTCGGGTTCGAGTTCTCCATGTATAAAAAACCCTAAAAATCAGCCGATTTGGAGAACATTTTGAAGTTTTTTCTCCTTAGTCCCCCAAGCTAAAATAGTGAAAAAAATTTGAAGGATTTTGATGTCGATAGTCTTCTTTCATTGTCCTCTACAACTTTTGTTTTGGCGTTCGCAGTTTAAAAACTAACCTTTAAAAATATGTCCGAACTTGGGGTGTTAAAAGGCCGCGATTTTTTAATGCCTGATTCAGGGTTTTTACCGCAAAAGCAAATTCAAAAATTACCAACTACAAACGCGATTATCTCAAAGCTGTTAGCAATTCAGAATTTACTGTAAAAATAAAAAATGCTCCATTTTTAATGAATTTTCCGAATATATACAAATTTTGGCTAAATACCATAAAAGTATGGTTTGAGCCCTTGAGGTTCATAATGGGAAAAGTACCCCAGGAAATCCGACCTGGACAAAAAAGAAAAGTATTTTGGATAGGCCCAAGCAAGAGCTAAATATATGGCTAAACATTTCTCACAGACAAATTTTCCTAGGGTGCCATGGCTAGAACATTGAATTTTTAACCTATGAAAAACCCGGGGTTTTTTTATTCATTTTTACTTGTATTATTGAAATTTGCGATGTTTGATGCTATGCTACAAGCGCCTTTTTAAGAAATACATGCGTGACCTCAAGGAACATTCAAACATAAAATGCCTCTTCAAAAGTAATGTATAGTTAGGGTTGCATAAATGCCACCAATTGGTGGCAAATGCCACCTTTTTTAATCTGATGCCACCTTGCCACCTTTTCGAAAATTTTGCCACCTTTTTTGTAATTTTTGAAAAAATCCCCAAATTTAACATTTTTTAAACCAAAAATTAGTCATTTTCTGATTATTTTCAACATATAAATAAGCATTTTTTTTAAATTTTCCCCTGCGGCGCTGGTTTTTGCGTTAACTCAAAGATTTCATCAAAATTTTTGTCAAAAATCGAAAATTTATAAGCGTTTTCAGATCAAAAATGGGTGTTTTCAACAAAAAATTTTCGCGCCTATCGGCGCGAAAAAAGGGAAAATAAGATGATTTTGAAAATCTTTTTAAAAACTCGAAAAATTGCCCCTTCCACTTGTGTTTTTTCCCAAGTTTTTGGAAAATTTTCGAAAATAAGCATAATGGGAAACCAAAATTAAAAAAATTTGTTTGAAAAGTTTCCCATTCTTGAAAGCTGGCTACGACACTGCTTGCGGTTCTAATTTTTTAACTTTACTTAAAAATTATACCCAATTTGTCCTAAATTTCCCCTTTTTCAACAAAAAAGTGCCAAATTTAATATTTTTCATACAAAAAATCGTGATTTTCTGAGCATTTTCAGCTTAGAAACAAGCATTTTGCAAAAAAATTTTCGCCTGTGGCGCTGGTTTTTTGCCTTCATTCGAGGATTTCAATAAAAAATTTTCGCGCCTCCAGCACCAAAAACTATAAGGGGAGACTAAGATCTTTTTATAAATTTTGTTGAAAAAATCGAAAAAACCTTACGTTTTTGCCCAAAAATTTGGAAAAATTTAGAAAAAAAAACACAAGGGGACCAAGGTAAATTTTTGGGGACTTCCCCCCCCCCCAAACCAAAATCCACTTTGCGCCGCTGAACACAAATATAAAATTAAGATACAAGAAGTCAACGAAGCTATCGAG
>OZJO01025933.1:0-21133 GCA_900406225.1 Acrobeloides nanus | reverse complement strand
GGCGGATGGGTTATTGAAGCGAAAACTTTGCCCCCTGGTCCTGACCAGGCTATGTTTAGGTGGATGGTACCATATTGTGTGATGGGTGGTGCCACCTTTTTGTCGCTTGCCTGACCCTGATTCAGGGAAGGTGATGGGTGTAGTCCATTTTCGCTTCAATACACCCACTACCTTCCTTGAATCAGGGTCAAGGAGCGCTTTCACGCTCCGCCAAAAGCACCCATGGGTGCTAGCAACCAGCACCCATATTTTTTAGAATTGCATTTAATCGAGTGATTCAAAAAATAACAAAAATTGTTATAAAAATTACAAAGTTTCGAAACATCAAATGACCTTTTTCGCTTTCATGAGTGTTCACTTGTTTTTCGAATAAATTTACTTTTTGAAAAGAAATGTTTAATTTCAAAAGATATGAAAAATTCTCGAGTTCTTATTTGTCATTGTGAAAGCTAACTAAAAGATTTCATTTTGCTGAAAATTTTAAGTTTTTAATAATTTTATAAGTTTACGAATAACTCATTTACGAATCTACAACTTTTTTAGTGTACTAATATTATTTGCCATTTCAGCTTAAACCATGAGTGAACAAAAAGAATCTTCGATTGTTTCCGGGTCTCATAAAAATTCGCTTCCAATTGACCAAAAGTCTAAACCAGAAACAGAAGAACAGGTATTGCATTTATTAGCTTTTATTTCTACCCTAACTTTTCTCTTTTTTAGCTCAAATTTCAAAAAATCGTCGACTTGAACGATCGAACAAAAGATGTGCTTACGGATGACACCTTTGATTCTTTAATGTTAAAGGAGGACACCAAGGAAAAATTGAAGCGTTTTGGTTATCTTAAACCGTCGCCCGTCCAGATTGAAGCAATTCCACTGGGGTTGATGGGAAATGGTTCGTGGTAGTTTAAAAATCAATTTTTTATGCCAAAATTCTATATTTAGGCGTAAAATATATTTTGAATCCATTTTTGGGTCAACAAATTTGACTTTTTAAAGAGTTGAGCATATTCCGCGATTTTATCACATATCTCCGCGATTTCGGTGCTAAAAAATCGCGGTGAAACTATGCTCATCTCCTTAACAGTCAATTTTTGGTACTAGTTCCGAACAAAGGACTCATTTTTCAAAGAAAAAATTTGTTGAAAATGACATCTTTATAGGTAATTTTATGCTCTGAATTTAAAAATCGCATTTCCAAAGTCTGAAAAAGGCTTACTGGACTCAAAAAACAAGATGTGACACATTTTCCCGCTAAACACGTCCACACAGGGATGCATAACTTCCCACCAAAATACGACCACGCTGGTGCTGAAAAATGTGTCGTATCTTGTTTTTTTAAGCCCAGTAAGATTTTCAGACTTCGTGAATGCGATTTTTGAATTCAGCGCATAAAATTACCCCTAGAGATGTCATTTTTAACAAAAAATTTTTTCTCAAAAAATGGGTCTTCTGTTTCGAACTATAGCGACCAAAAGTATTATCTCAAAGGTCTAATTTGCAGGAAAACGATTTTTTTACTATTATCAAAAGAAACTAGACAAAAATTGGTTTTTATTTTTTTATATGCGTATTATATCGGAAAAAAGAAAAAACTGGCGTACCAACGCCTGCAGCATAAAGCATCCTAAAATAGGGTTATAAGGAAAAAAACTTACCCCACACCATAATGCTGCTACCACCTCTACCGCGACAAAGTCAAAAATAAAGTTTGGAGCAATACTTTTGGCTCTCGATATTCGGCTCTCCTTATACCCAATTTTTGCTGATAAATATTTATTTTACATTTAAAATTTGATCATAGGCTCTAAAAATAGACAAATGGCTTCAAGAATTGAATATTTTGATGCTTTTTTAGATCTTTTGGTCCAAGCCAAATCTGGAACTGGAAAGACGCTGGTATTTTCTATTCTAACGGCGGAGCTGTTAGCATCCACTGAATTTTTGCGCCGTACACCTCGGGTCTTAATTGTCGCACCGACTCATGAAATTGCCATACAAATTGCTGGTACTGTGAAGCAAGTCATACCCGATAGGACTTATGTTGGGTATGTAATTTTTTTTGTCATTTTGGGATTAAAAAATTTCAAAATTTATTTTTTCCCAAAAATGAGTCCAAAATGGATTTTTTTTAAAGCTAAAATTTAATTTAGTGTCTTTATTGGTGGAACTTCATTGGAAATGGACAGAGAACTGATAATGAAAGGCTGCCAAATTGCTATCGGCACTACCGGTCGTTTATGCCAGCTTGTGAAGCAGAAAATGTTGCACTTATCCCAAGTTAATTTATTTATTTTGGATGAAGCAGATAAGCTTATGGAGAGAGATTTTCAGCATGAAATCAAGTAGGCTAACACATTTTTAAAAATTTATCAATTTTTTAAGCTACCTCTTCTCGTCATGTCAAAAAGATAAGAATGTTTGTGTCTTTTCGGCAACTTATCCTCACCAGATGGACAAATTGTTATGTAAATACATGAATACTCCGATTTTGATTAGATTGAACGCGGATGACGTACAGTTATTGGGAATTAAGCAATATGCAAAAGTTGCCATTGGAAAAAATCATACAGATGAACTTATTCAGATCTTGAATTCTGTTACTTATAGTCAATGTTTGGTGTTTGTTAATGAAATTGAGTAAGATTTTTTAACTTTGTATATAAATTTTAAGCCTATTTTTATGATCAAAAATTAAATTATATCAATTTCAGTGGCGTACATATCGATTTTGATAGCGGGACGACACCAGTGTCTTAACATTTAACATTTGCGCTCCACACATTTGTGTTCCAACATTTTCGGTTCAACATCCTCGGAGTTTTAAATGCCGGGGCCGCAAATATCGGGGTTCCAAATGTCGGAGCCGCAAATGTTAAGACGCTGGTGTCATCCCGCCATTTTATTTATGAAAAATGAAGTTTTGAGCCTTTTTTGATATTTTCCTATACATTTTTTAGAACCGTGCCTATCATAGTCGAAAAACTCCAAGAAGCCAAGCACAATGCTAAAGGAATTTCGTCGGCTATGCTTCAAGACGAGCGTAGTAAAGTCATGAAGGATTTGAAAAATTTTAAAATTCGTGTTTTGGTCTCATCGGATTTGGTTAGCCATAAAATTTTGAATTTTTTAACTCATTTTTCCAGACTGCTCGTGGAATAGATGCTAGTGAAGTGAATTTAGTGGTTTCTTTAGAGTGTGCTACTCAGGATGAAACATATTTGCACCGAATTGGAAGAGCTGGGCGATATGGTAGATTTTTTAGTAGTTTTATGTTTTTTGGGACAATATTGAGCTCAAAATTAAAATCTTGTACTTATTTTTAGCTTAAGATTTTGTGAGTCAATTTATCACATTTTAGCAAAAAATGAATTTTTATTCGATTTTGAGCATAAAAATGGATTTAAGGGATCGATTTTTGACTCAATTCCACTACAATTGTAGGGGACGATGATAGAAGAAAATTGACACAAAAATCGGAGAAAAAATTTTTCAAAAAAAGATTAGCTATAGCAGGGATTAATTTTAAAAATATTAGTAATAACTAATACATTTTTAACGGGGAGCGTCGCTCGGAATCACAACCTCGAACGCTCCCTCACGGATTTTTATGCTTAAAAAATTATTCCAAAATTTGATTTTATTAAAATTGTAAGATAAAAATTTTCTATAAATCAAATTTTCAGGCGGTCACGGTGCAGCCATCACAATTTTAACGGCAAAATCAGAACTGAAACGTTTTAAGGGTCTGTCAAATCGCCAAAAATTGAAAGTCAAGCAACTCAAATCGAAATACCCTCAAGATCTTACCATAAATCAGGATTTTTTCGAAAAAGCTGAGCCATTTGCGGTAAGGTTTTTGATTTTTTAGAGCCAAAGTAAATTGAATTTTTGAAGAAAATTGACCCACGTAAACTTGCTGATGATGAAGATTCGGAAGAGAGTGTTTATGAACAGGTTTATTTGAATGGAACGGTTAGTTTTTGATTTTTTGGATATATAGCAACTTTTGGGCCTACAATTGAGTCAAAATCAATTTTTGTAACAAAATTGGGCACTTCATGATCAAAAAATCGACTTTTAGACAAAATTTGATATGCTACTTTTTGGAGCATTAAAAATTGGGAAATTAATTTTTGGCTGTAAAAATAGATTTTTTTCTTCATTTTTAGCCTAAAAAGAAAAAAGGGAGACTTTAGTTTATGCATAAAAAATTTATTGTCAATTTTTTTAGGTCTCATCTTCCACATTGCCACTGATGGATGAGCCGACTACTTCAGAACCATCAAAACCAGCACCGTTCAAATTTGTGCCATCACGTAAGGCCAACAAGAAGCAATATTATTTAAAAAAGGAATTTTTGGCTATTCGTGACTCTATTCCGACTACAGCAATGGAGATGCTTTTTCGCCGAATTTTATGCTTGCCTTTGAATGACCCATTATTGCAAGAGATTTTGAAGAGCGCAAAAAATCAACCCAAAAATCAAAAGGTGCGATTTTAAATTAATAAATAACCTACTTCATGTGGATTGATCAATTTCTATTGTATTATAGATTCATTTTTATCAACAAAAAAAGTTTATTTGCGGTTTAATTTTGAATCCATTTTAAGTCTTTATTTATTTTATCCAAAAAATCAACTTTTTACATAATTTTATAACTAGTATGGTATAGGGGGCCCACTTGAAAATTTATTCAAAAATGACAGTCCTTGGCTATTTTTTTGTGTAGAATTCAAAAATCGCAAAAAATTTTGTGAAAACGCTTGAGACGGCTATAATAGGGCATTTTCCCGCCAAAATACGACCACACAGGGATGCCTATTGGCGCAAAAGGCCACAGTTTAAACAAAAATCGCTTGCTAATTTCGAGCTGTTGCAATCGTTTTCACAATTTTTAAGTGCGATTTTTGGATTCTACTCAAAAATAGCCTAGAATTGTCATTTTTGAAAAAAATTTTCAAGTGGATCCTCTAAACCATACTAATACCTAATTTTTATTTTTAGACAAAAATAAAAATTATGTATAATTTTTGACGGTTTTTGGCTTATTTTTAAAAAATGTCTATTTTGAATATTTTAGGCACACATTTACCAAAATTTTTTGACTTGTTTTAGGATCTATTTCAAAAATTGGTGTCGTGGAGTTTTGAAACGATTTTTTTATTTAAAATTTGTGTACACTATTTTGGATCCTTAAAAATGTTGACATAATGTTATACTTAATTTTTTAGACCTCATCGATCGCCGTAGACGAGCCGACTATTTCAGAGCCACTAAAACCTGAACCTTCCAAATTTGTACAATCTATCAAGGACAACAAAAATCAATATCTGAAAGATGAATTTTTGGTTATTTATGACTCAATTCCGACATCAGAATTGGATATGATTTTTCGTCGAATTGTGTGCATGCCTCCGGATGATCCGTTATTGCAGGGAATTTTGAAGAGTGAGAAAAATCAGCCGAAGGTTTGTTTAGGGACCAATTATGACCTATATTGTTTGGAAAGATCAACAAAATTTTCGTCGTAAATCAACATTTCTGAGAATTTTCAAATTAAAAGGAATGTTAAAAAAAAATTCGCTTCTCGGCGCTAATAACATAGAGGTGGGTCGGATTTTTGAAAAAAAATACAAGGGGGAGCCTTTTTTTGGGTCACCAAAAATACCTTTCCTGGAGAATATCCTGGCTACGGCACTGACAGTAAAGTTGAGAAAATCGTCCGTTAACATATGTTCACAATTGAAATTGGTCAAACTTTGCCAAATATCCTAGTGCCAAAAATTATTTGATTTATGTTTGAATTCAATTTTTTTAACCCATGTTTTAGGAAAATAATGAAAGAAACATCAAAAAAGATGCTATAAAAATCGCACCGAGTGAAAAAGTTCCCGAAAAAGAAGATGATGAGCTATCAATAAAATCCCAGGAAGATGAGCTAATTGGAAAAGTATCCGACGATGAACTGCCTGGAAGAATGCCAGCAATGGAATTGCCAGATCAGCCAGAAAAACTACAGTTTGATCAAGTGTCAGTTTGTTCGCAAGAAGATGATCTAATGGAAAAAGTGTCAGAAGATGAACTGCCTAGAAGAATGCCAGCAATGGAATTTCCAGATCAGCCAGAAAACTTGCAGTTGGATCAAGTGTCAGTTTCGCAGAATGGAAATATTGAATGGTTAAAAGCGCGTGTGATTGAGTTAGAACAAAAGCTAAAAGAAAACCGTGAAAGTAAGAGATTTTGGTCAAGCACATGGAAATTAAAGTAGATATTGGGGGCTCTAGGAACTTCCACAACGATTGATTTTCTTCACTTTCTCGTGATCAAAAACAAAAATTCCGTCATATTCGAGTTCTCTATATCAAAAACCCTGGATGCAAAAAATCAGCTGGAAAATTGTTTAAAATTCAATTTTTTAACTCCTTGATTCCCCGTACAGTAAAAATACTGTAAAGGGGGGGGGATCAAGGGGTTAAAGAATTTTGCATCCAGGGGTTTTGCGATATGGGGAATTCGAATATGACGGAATTTTTTGTTTTTGATAATGAGGAAGTGGAGAAAATCGACCGTTGTGGAAGTTCCTAGAGCCATATTGGGCTATCCAAAAAGGGTACCTTTTTTACAAAAATTTTTTGCTTGTTTTATTTTTAAACTTAATATTTAGGATACATAAATTGGTACTATTTCGAATTGGGAACTAAACCAAGGGATTTAGAACACATAGGAAATTTTCGAAAAATGTTTTTTCTAGGGGTAATTTGTAGTGTAGAATCCGAATTACACGTTTTTAAAACGTGAAAACGCTTCGTTGACTCGATTTTTGGGACGCTAAAACATCCTTGACTTAATTTTTGGGGTGAATAGCATCTTATTTTTACAAATAAAAGTCCCAAAACCGAGTCAAGGAAGCGTTTTCACGCTTTAAAACGTGAAATTCGAATTATACTCTAAAAATTACCCCTATATGGAACATTTTTCGAAAATTGTCTGAGGAATTCTAATCCCAAATCCTCATTGGGTTGGTCCCCCTCATTCGAAATAGTACCCATAAATTTTGAGTCCTCAAAAATGGCTCCAAAGTTTTAAAGTCATTTTTTAGATGAAGAATGTCTTACACAGCTTAAAGAACAGAAAGAGAATCAAAAAAGGCTAGAAGAAGTACAAGAAACGGAGCGAAAACGTATTTTTTGCCAAATTTTTGTATTTTTAACTTTTTTTAAGGTAAAGAACGCCAAGAAAAGTTCCAAACTAGAATGGAAGAGAAAAAACGCAAAGATGAGGAGCAAAAACGTCGGGATGAAGAACGCAAACGTATGCTGGTCTTTTTTTAAATAACGCATATTTTTTTAGGAGAAGAAAATCTTGTGTATTTGAGAGGAAATGCCATTTTACCGAGAGGAGTTGTCGGAGACAAGCTGGAAAAATCACCATGCCCATTCGGCTCACATATGGATCACCAGAAATTTGTAGCGATGTTGGACCAAGAACGGAAAAAATTTGAGGAAAATCAGTAAGTTGATTAAAAATTGATTTTTGTGCTCAAATTTTTCCTGAACTAAAATTTTTCAGAGCAAACACTTCGGCTGTTGAAGAAAAACTTGGCCCATTAGTATATCCTCGCTCGTCCAACAAAGAATATGAAGTCGAAATCCATCATGCTAAAAAACTACTAGCTGGCAATAACTATAAACAACACATGAAATTGGCAGAAAATCTTAAAAAGCGTGGATGCCTCAAAGAAGCCAAATTTATGGAACTCAGAGCTATGTCCTACTTATTGGATAGCGAAGAACCCGTTGTATCACTGATCATGGAAAAAGAAGTGAAGGTAGCTGGACAATAATACTGTAATATATTTTAACTAAATAGATTTTGTGATTATTTTATTCTATATCTTTGTTTTTTGTGATCGATTTGCCATGATTGAGCTATTTTTCTATTGTAGCTGATTATTTCACATGTTAAAAATTTTTATCTACAAGCGGATTAAAAAAATGCATTCTTTCACCTTCACGGGATTATTGTAAAGTGCCTAATTTTTGTCTCAAAATCGACTTTTTAAATCAATTTTCAGTTTAAAATTCACCCACAAATCCTTTTCAGATAAAAAATTTTTGGGCTCAAAAAATATTTTGTCTTTGAGTAGACCCTCGATAAGATTTCGCCCCGATAATACGACACTTGAACTGGTTGTCAACTGATGCTAAATACCTAGCTGCGGCCAAATCTACGGCTAAGAATTTAAAAAAGTCGATATCTCGACGAATTTAGATCGGCAACAGCTCATCGATAGCTCAATGAAAAGATGAGAAAAAAACGCTACGTAAAACTGTTCGAAGAGCCTTCAGGTTCGTAATTTGAGAGACGAAACAATTTTGGATCATTAAAAATTATTGTTTCGCCTCTAAAAACATGCCTGAAGGCTCCGAAGCTCATCGAACAATTTTATGTAGCATTTTTTCTCATATTTTGAGCTATCGATAAGCTGCTGCTGATCTAAATTCGTTGACTTTTTGTGGGACAATTAGGCCAAAAGAGGCGCTTCCTATCGAATCTAAATGACTTGAAAAATTCGATTTTCTTTAGATTATTATCTGATGTTTAGTATAAAATTTCTTTTAACGAAAAATTTTATTATTGCATAAAATTAAGGTACTCATAAAATACATATACAACTTTGAAAAATTAGCATATCTATGGAAATGTTAGCCTGAAAAGTGAATCATGATTTTTTAAAGTTTGATTACTTTTGCAAATTGATCATCCATACTCCACTTCTCTCCAAAAGAAGGTATTCTCTCCCATACAAAATATGATCCTTATTTAGATATGCCTTTAAAAAAGAAAATTTAATATCAACAATCACAAAACAAGCAGATATACAAAATCTGATTGGCATATATTTAAAAACTGAAATTATAATATAAACTGAAGTTATAGGTAATTTCTCTGCACAGAGAAAATGTCATCACTCATGGCGCAGTGGCAAGCGTCTTACTTCGCACTCAAATTTAAGGGTACGATCCCTCTAAAGAAATAACTTTTTTGATTCATCAAAAAAATTTACGACCCTGTCGATATCTAACCCCGATCAGTTTAGTGTAAAATGAGATGCTTGCCACTGCACCATGGTTGATGAATTTTTTACAACGAAGAAAATGCTTTATATATACACTTAACTGAATAGCGGAAGTAAACTCTTTTAGCGAAAAAATCTCAACATAAAATTAGAAAACAAAGACTAAAGACCGTTTCTGCGGCAATATGAAAAATTACGGCCTAGGTGGTCAAGTGGATAGGATTTCGGTCTTTTATTTTTTATTATATCGAGTTCGATCCTACCAGGGTCTTAAGCGCCCTCCCCATTGTAGATTTTTTGTGTGGAAAAGTTAATGATAAACAAATTGGCAGAAAATTCAAAAATAATAAAATCCTAACTAGCACATTTCTCACCAAGTAAAAAAATGTTCAGCGCAGGGGCAAATGGCTAAAAATTAATCTTGAACGTGGAGGGTTCGATCCTCGGACGTCGAAAATTTGTTTTTAGCGAATCATAAAAAATTACAAATAAAATTTTACAATTTTTTTTTATTCGATAAAAATAAAATTTACAACTCAAGGGATCTAACCTTCCTTGTTCAAGATGAATTTTGTACTTCCTGATCCTGCGCTATAGGCTCTAAATCTTAAAAAAGACCTATATAGGTAGGAATAAAAATCAAGAAAAATATTTATCAACAAAAAAGAGATCAAAATAGCACCCTGTGAAAGTTTAGGCTAAACTCCATCTGATTTGCAGCGTAGTCATTATGATAAATAATAAAGTGGTAGAAATAAATAAGTTTGAGGCGGAATTTTGGTGATCGACTTCTTGAGTGTTTTGAAGACGGAGGACTTCATATTGATAAGGTTCTTCTTCAAAATCTTCTAGGTCATCAGGAAGGTCGTCAACAACATGGATTTTCCAGCCCATGTTATAGTTGGAGTAGCTCTATAAAAAATTTTGATTTTTTATCAAAAATTTTATTTGGGGGCGAGTGGACGCTTCCTGATCAGCGCCACAGCAATTTTTTGTGGGGTGGGGTCAGACAGTGGCGTAGGGAGAAGGGTGACTAGGGGGCGGACACTTCCCCAAAAAAGCTGATTTTGCCAAAAACATGGGGTGGGGACCATAGATGTAGCGAGGGGAGGGACTATAGCCCCCCGTTACGGCGAAGCCACGACAAAAAATATGTTTTTCATGATTTTTCAGACAGTTTAGCCCCCTCCCCATTAAAAATTCTGGCTACGTCTATGGGAGCCTAACGTATATGAATTTTTTTAAATTTTTGGCCCACTAGGGAGGGAGTGGCACCTGCCTCCCTTGCCTATGCTTCTGAGGTCAGTTAAGAATAGGCGTCCATACTTCCCGACCCCTCCTCCGCTATTGTTCAGGCAGAAAAATTGGCATAAGGACATTTTTTCACGCCTATCCCTCAAACACCTAATTTTTAAGTTTAACCCATACCTGAAAATAAATAACATCCGGCATCTCCTTCGTCGGAGTAAATTGAAATATCGCTGATGAACTTTGCTCATCACAGATCAACTTTAACGTATGCCTATAATCAGCAAAATTTTCATATTTATCCGGATCATCATTAGGGTTCTTTTGTGCCCATAAACATCTTCTTCCCGCCGTTTGGCTAGGGTCTTGGCCGGCATAGATATGAACTTGCTTCCTCTCATCATTTGACAACTTTGCATACCCACCAAATGGATCATCGGAAATATATAATGGGTTATAAAAATCGGATGTTGACTTGTCATTTCCTCCTTCGACACTAAAATTTTTAAAAAATTAAAAATTTTTTTATGCTCCTTACATGAGATTATAAGAAACTCCTCTTTTTAGGTATAAATCTGCTAGGTATCCATTCACATACCAAATGTATTTTCCAGGTCTGGCACCGGCAAGGGCCTAAAAATTTTTAGATTAGTTTTTTTCAAACCGCTTTTTTCTCTCTTGGCGGAGAGATGTCTTATAGTCTTAAGTCATCTTATATGAAAATTCCTTACTTGATAACCTCGTCTTCCACCAGATGGCCCAAGTTGGAAAGTGAAATTTTGTCGATTTGGTGTACCTAATAAGCTCAAAACATGCCATGGTTCAATTTTTGGCAAATCATCATCGAACTAAATTTTTTTTTGTAAAAAATAAAAATGCAAAAATTGTCCTTACTCTCTTCGGAGGTGGAACATAAGGTGGAATTTTGCCAGTTACATTCGAAATTAAGACATGTCCAAAATCGACGCGGAATTTATAACAATAGATAGAAAGCCAGTCAATGTGATTGATATCATAATCTTCAGGCAGGTCGATAATAATATCTTGGCCACCTCGGTATCTTTCATTCATGGCTGTGATCCTGAAATTTGTTAATTTAAAAAAAATTTTGTGCAGAGGGCAAAAAAGCGCACTTTTGTGATTTTTTGGGATCGTAAAATTTAAAAAAAAGAATCCCTTTAGAGGTAAAATTTACCCCTATGAGTAAATTTATACAGGAAATCTATTATTTTATAGGAGCGGTTTCGATTGTCTCTAGATGGCTGCAGTTTTGCAAGAAACTGTGGTAGATCGGGAATCACAACATTTGTTATGAGAAAATTGGGGATGGGTGGTTACACTTCCGAGAGGATAAAAAAATCAAAATTCCAATCCCTTACATTATACTTGCTGGCAAAACTATTCGCAAAAAACTCCAAATTTCATTTTTATGAAAAGGAAGTCTCCAATTAGGAAGTTGAAAAGTCAACATAATTGTAAAATAAGTTAAGGCGGATAAAAGGTCAAAAATTGAATAGTTTTACAAATTTTCGGCCGAATTTTCGAAATTTCAAGGCAAACAAATAGAATTTCTAAATAAAATAGGCTTCAATGAAGAAAACAAGCGAATATAATAAAGAACAACAAGACGAAATTTGAAAAAATCCGTAACTTGAAGTTTTAATAGATATGGCAGAATTTCTAATAACATAATTGATAAGAATGGCAGGAAATAGACAGGACAATGGGAGAAAATGTGTTCTTTATGTAGTGGAACAATTTTTTAAACAACATCAACACGTTCGGCCCAAGATCACTAGCATCAGGCCACATTTTGCAATCATACGAGAGAAAACAACACGTGAACTGGTCATGAGTATAAGAAAAAATGTTAAAAAGACAATAATATTTGGAGAGATTGGGAAGAGAGTAAAAAATAGAAATTGCCTTGAAGTTGGAGTGAGAAAATTTGAGCAAAGCACACTTAAAAAATATGTGAAGTTTGAACATAGAATGTTGATTTTGTGAAAAAATAGAAACTCTAGTAAAAAAANGAAAATTTGAGCAAAGCACACTTAAAAAATATGTGAAGTTTGAACATAGAATGTTGATTTTGTGAAAAAATAGAAACTCTAGTAAAAAAAGTTAGGAAAAAATTGATAAGGTAATTGAAAAAATGTACTTTTTGTGATTTTACATGAATTGGGACCCGAAACGTTTTTTCTAAAAATGACCCCCTCTAGAGGTAATTTTATGCCGGCATCGCATTCCTGAAGCGCAAAAACGCTTTCCTGACTCTGATTCAGGGAAGGGGTGAGTGTTTTTGAAAAAAAATCTGGCTCAATTCATGTAACAAATCTTAAAAAGTGCACATTTTTTAATTCACACTTACAAGGGAACCGCCCTAGTTGATGGTGGAAATTTCGAAAAAGTCCTAGATATTCTTGTAGAGCATCCTCAACTTGTAAAAAATTTGAATATCTTTTTTATTTTAGACTTCTGAGAAAAAACAGACTTTATCGCCCCGAGCTAAAGGACTTAATCCCTTTTTTCGACAAGTGGTAAGGGACAAACTTGTCAGTTTTTTAGTGAACTTGTCACTAATCACTTGACATTTGTCATTAATCATTACAACAATCGACCCCTAGGGTGGTTTCCTTGTTAGAAAATATTTTTCAAATTTTTTAATTTTATGCCCTTTTCACAATTTCTTTTATAAATTTTTGGTTGCCATAATAATGCATAAATAGCGCAGATGTTTGATTGCCCTTTTTTTGTTCCGTCGGCTCAAGGCCATTGATCCAATATTTTTGCTTATACACATTCACATATGAATTTTTATCACATTCCCATAATAATTTGTCAAAATTATAGTTAAAAACATACATTTGCGGAGTGTCGCGACCTCTAATAGGCACTTTTACACCAGCATCCGCTGCGACATTTGGTCCTCGGCCAACGAAAAAGTAGCCATCTAAATTTTTTGAATTTTAACAAAATATGTATTAAGATTTCGGGGGGGGGGGTCTAAAAAATACAAAAATTACAATTTTTCAAAATTCGTTTTTTAGTCATTTTTATTTTGGGTAATCTAGTAACTAATATGAGCAAAGCTGTCAATTTGATATGACTCTAACTTTTCTGAAGGAATTTTTTTAAAGAAGAAAAATTCACTGATCTCCCAAGATACCTCCTAAAAGAGAAGGGGGTCAGTCAGTGGCGTAGGGAGAAGGCTCGGTTAGGGGGCACTTCCCAAAAAATGCTGACTTTTCTCAAAAAACATAAGGGGAACCCTTATGTGTAGGGATTTTTTTAAATTTTGGCTCATTAGGGGGGCACCTGCCCCCGTCTACACCACTGGGGTTGATAAAAACAGGGCCGTAGCTAGATTCGGGTTTAGAGGGGGCACGACTCTTTTTCAGGCTTAGGGGGTACGACTCTCCATGAATAAAGTTTAAACAAATTGCATTTTGGAGCAAAAATAGAGAAAATTTAACAATTTTTGATGAAAAATGGCATTCTTTAGTGTAAAAATTGAAAAAATGGACATTTTTATTGAAAAAATATGAAAATTTGAGAAAAAACATAAGGGGAACCATTGAGATTTTTTCATTTTTTGGATTTTAGGGGCACGTGCTCCCCCCTACGGCACTGGGTAAAGAATTTTTTTCCAAGATTCCTTCAGAAAATAAGTTAGTTCTCAGTCAAGTTGTCGACTTTGCTAACATTAGTTACTGTTGATCTCTTATGATTTTGGAAAAATCGCAAAAAATTACCGGGAGCTTTATCCCCATCAAAAGTGAATCCGAAGATTTTTATTGTCCTTCTATCCATTACTAATATAGGTCCTGAGCCAACACTATATCTGCTTCCTTTTAACTCGGTTGATAAAAATTGCGGCTTTGGCACTTGTAGCCCATCTGGAATTATTATAGAGCCAAAATTGTGCTAAAATTTTAAATTTTTTTGGATAAAAATTTAAAAATTCTTACATCATGACCTAATGAGTAGATAGAAAAACTTTTAAAAGAAGTGATTTTGTGTAATCCAGGGAGAACCAAGAGGACTCTATCTGGTTTTTCATATTTTCCAAGTGGAGTTATGCTAAAATTTTTTTCAAAATTAGGATAAATAAAATTGATACTAATATCTTTGGGTACCCCATCCAACAATTTACTTATATTGAAAACATGTAACATTTTACATATAATGCTCTCTAGGATCGAACCCTTCAAGTGAGAAACTGAAATTCTAGAGCCTTAATCATACGGCCATAAAGTTTTGAATGAGTCAAACTGTTTTGCAAGTTTCAGACGCCGTGATACTAGTAACAAAAAATTAAAAATTACCCGAATTCAAAAGTTGGTATTTTCAAACCATCTTTTGTAGGAGTTTCCGTTCGATCTAACCAGAAATAGACGTCTAAAAATTAGTTGTTAGTTAAAAAATATTTTTAAGCCTATGACTATTGAAGAGTTATGTCCCTATAAAGATTTTGTCCTATAAAAAAGAGTCCCATAAGATTTAAAAATAAACTGGGCCCTTAAAAAATCAAATTTTTTGTTCTTTTTTTGTACCTATAGAAGTTGTTCCCATAGACTGTAGATCAATAGATTCTAGTCCTATTGGCAATATACCACTTGGAGTCGGGCCTAGAAATTTGTTTCTCAAAAATTTTATGCCGACTAACTTTAGACCTATAGGCTTTAGCTTTATAAATTTTGTCTACTATTTTGCCACAAAATCGCATTTTTTGGCAAAAAATGATAAAAAAATCGCATTTTTGTGACCGAACCTACTGGGTCATGGACACATTGGGTCCGGCATCCATTTGAGTCCCTAGGGTTTCGGACCCATTTTCGGCCCCTGAGTGAGAATCGAATCTGCGGACCCAATGTTGCTTAAATTGCCAGATCAGACGGGTGGCTTCCGTATCCACTGCACTATGGACTACCCTTTTTTTGACGGCACGCGGGAAACGAAGTATAGCAATTTTTCACGGTGAAAAAATGTCATTTTTTATTGAAAAATTGGAAAAATGGACATTTTCAAAAAATGAAAAACATCTTACTCCCATGGGGAAAATTTTTCAATTTTTCCAGGATCGAGGGGCGTTCCTGAAAAAAGGATAAGTCTTTCCTGGGAGGAATTAATTTCCACCCTAGCTACCACTTTTGAGCCGGAACTTCTTAAATTTTTTTCATTATTGCATTTTTTCCATTTCCTACTCAAAAACATGCAAATTCCTTCCTTTAAAAACCCTTGCCAGATGGCCCATCTCTTCCTCTTTAAAAAGAAGATCCGCCGCCCCTCTCGACTTAGGCGGCTTTAACAAACCTTAACAAAATTATGTGCTGACCTTAAGATGAAGGTCAAAAATACATGCAAGAATGGCAAAGAATGGCACATAGTCCACAAGTGGTCCAACTGTGGTAGTTGGTAGCGTGTTTGTGCACTTATTAGTTGAATCTTTGAAAATTGCCGACTTTTTTAATCCAGTCGGTAATCAAAGAGGCAGCTGGGGTGAGGTTTAATGGAGATGGGGTGGGGTTATTGTGATAAGTTTTTATTTAAAAATAGGTGGGTATACTCTGTTTGCCATGCTTCGTTAAAAGAGTTGGCGCTCGTGGTGTAGTGCAATTAGTCACTTACTAATGATGAAAAGTTCGAGTCCCCCTTGCGTCTAATTTGTTTTAAACTTTTTTGCTTGTTATTTTTTAAAGGCGGCATGTTTTATAACTCTATGAGATGAGAGTGGATCTGTAGGGCTCATGGACTCCACCCCCACCCAGTGGCGTAGCCAAGGGGAGGGGGGAACGACCGCTCCTTCATTCTTGAAAAAATTTGAAATTTTTCCTAAGGCCCTTTTATGTTTTTTCCGATTTTGAAAACTTTTGAAAAAGGTCCATTTTTCACCAAAAATAATCAAAAATGGCTATTTTTGCCCAAAAATGAGATTTTTTGACCAAAAAATCAAATTTTTTTGCAAAATCGAATTACAATACATGGAAAATTATTTTTCAAAAAATGCTATTTTTTATGACTCAACTACAGTATCATCTTGTTCTGAGGGTCTGTCTACGCCACTGCCCCCACCCAAAAACCCAAATAGCTACTCCACTGCTGGCACATAGGTGCTAAAGTCTATAGGCACTAAAGTTTTTCTGGCTATATTTAACTAAAAACACTGCACTCAAGCTCATAAATTTTTGGACTTAGGTAAAAATCAAGCTCATAAATTTTTGGACTTAGGAAAAAAAGAAATGATGCGTTCAACAGGGGTAGTTCAACAGGGACTATAGGGAAAATTAAAAAAAAACTTAAAAAAGCTGAACAGTAAAACTAGTCCACTTTTTTAACTTAATTTTTTGTTGAAAAAGCTTATGTATTAAAGCGAAAACATTCCACTTTTTATTAATAAAAATTCAAAAATTACCAGAAGCTTTTCCACTATAAGTAAAATTTATTAGTTGTATAGCAGTTTCATTGACCACATAGACTTTTCCATGAATATCTCCATCAGCCAAGTTACTTAAATCGCCTATGTAAACCCCATATTCTGGATCGTATGTAGGTAAATTTTCAGCTAGACAAGCTGTCGCTAATAAAGCGATTAGTAATAACATTAGGGGTTGAAAAAATATTTAGGTGTAATAGATTTTTAGGGGTTAGCTGTTGCCTAAAAATTGCATAACTTTTTCAAGGAGAAAAATTGACCACATGGTCAAGTGGGATTGGTTTCAGCTTTTCACTTTATTAGCACTGGCTCGATCTCACTAGGGTTAAAATTTTACTGCTTCCAGAACTCCTCCTCCCAAAATCGAAATTGCGCTAATAAAATGAAAGGCTGAAGTCCTGTCCACTTGACTACATGATCCACAATTTTCAATTGTCACAGTAAAAGACTTCTAGCAAATATTATTTACAAAAACACGCATAAATATCAAAAAAATCTTCTCGCCATCCAAAATTACCACCCTAACAAAACGGATTATGACGCAAGCCTTTAACACCCAGCTTTCCGAGTGGGAAGCAGTTAGCTTTCTATCGAGATCTTGAGTGTCCTTAGAGGGCCATTTACAGTCGAAGACCTTCAGAAATGGCTATCAATCAGCACCTAATCCTTTTAGTGCTATACGGATACACAAAAACAATGCAAAACGCGCATTTTGCCACAAAAATAAAAAAGCTTGCGAAATTTTCGACACTTTAATAGAGAAAAGTTTTGAAAAATTTTGTAAAATCTGCAACAATAAAATTTCCAGAGAATTTACGCAATTTTGATATGTGATCATTACATAATTTGGTCAAGGTATATCATAATAAGAGAAAATGGAGCTCGAAGAGATCCCAGACAGTTTTATCACCCCAGGAATCTGGGTTAAATATTACGCCACAACTGTAATTTGCGTATATGGACCGGCATAACAACAAATAAACTATCACTCTAATGACCTATGATTGATGCTCATTACTCGCATTCCAGGTGATGGGAAGGTTGTTAAAGAAGGTTGTAAAAAATAATAAAATTGAAAATTTGCATAAATAAAAATAGCTTAATGGAAAAATTTGTTTTAAAAGTAACATTTTTGTCGATTTTTTTGACAAACTAATTCGTTTTTTGTCGAAGTAAATTTTTCTGTTATTAGTAAGAAAACCTGAAGATCAGGGTCAAAATTAAAATTAAAAAAACTAACACGTGAAAAATTTATGATCTTTGATCAAATTTAGAGGCTTAATGATCATTTTTCAAAAAATCCGTGATTATTTGTTATTGAATATGGTAAACAATTATTTTGGATAATTGAAATAAAAACAACCAGATTAGCTCTAGTCCAGTTTTTTATGGTAATTTTTGGATTTTTTGATTAAATGAAAATCTTTCTGTTTGTTATGAAAATCTTTCTGTTTTCAAATTAAAAAAGATTAAAAAAGAGAAAAACAATTTTTATATGACATATAAAAGAGCCAGAAAAACCCCGATCTTAATCACTTCAAAGTTGTTTAATATCCTAACTAGCTGAAATGAAGACTCAGTTTTTGATTTTTTCTATTTTCTTCTTTTTGGCTACTAATGCTACAGATTGTAGGGATAATGGCACTCATGTCATGTAAGAATTTAAAAATTGAAGTTAGGGTAGTGCCATAGCCGGGGGGGGGAGGGGTATTTTTGATTCCTAGAGGATCAATGGCTAAAAACTCGAGTTTTCAAAAAATTTTCCAAATCGTCTGAATTTTTTTATAAGAAGTTTTCGACATGTGGAACTCGATTCTGTATTTTTTATTCTGACCACTGAAATTTACTAAAAAAATATTTCCCTGAGTTTAGGGTTGCCACATCGCTCCGGAACCGGAGAAATTACTCCGGTTTTTGGCATTTTCTCCGGTTCTCCGGTTTTTCAAATTTTCTCCGGTTTTTAAACTTTTCTTTCTAATGTTATAAAAATGAGTATTAAACGGAAAGAGTTATGAAATTTTCTACGGTTTTTACTGATTTTTGCTCCGGTTTATGAAATGGCATGTGGCAACCCTACCTGAGTTTGATTCACATATCAGGGGACCGTTTTCATGTCTCGGCAATGCGCGAAATCGATCCCCCTAGAAAACCGTAGTCATTCTCACAAAAATTCGACGCAAATCTCAAAAGCATCTTATTTGAGGCCATCCAGATATTACGTTATCATGTTGGAAGGGATCAGCCCTCTCCACAAAAAGTTGATAACGCTAGCGCATTTTTGATAACTTTGGGGGGGGGGGGTAAAAATCCGAAAAATTGATAACGTAATATCTAAATAGCCCCTTTATTGGTTGATCAATAAAAAAGATTTCGAAAAATCTTGGCTAGAAATCGCTAAAACCGAAATATACAGAAAAGCTAGCAAAATTTCGATAAAACTTTTTTTAGATGTTGCATCCCTCCTAGTCTCCCTCTCACCGGATGTGGAAGTTTTAGCATTTGTAAAGAGAATGCCGATGGCAGCCTGGGTACACCTGTTCTCTTAGCCAATGGCTATGTTGATGTACAGAACCTTGCTGTGAATGGTTGCCTCACATTTACTCTTACCGGACAACAATTTTGTGGAGCTTACCCACTCTCTGGGTAAATAATTTTTATTTAAAGATTATTTTTATGGTGCAATGTTATTTTGTAACAAATAAAAAATTTGAATAACAATAAAAACATGGAAAAAATAAAAATCAATGTTAAATGTATAGAATGTCAAAAAATTTTTCGTGACTCATTGGAGAAAGTTCGTCAAATTTCGTGGAAACAAGGTCAATTCTTATAGATTCGTAGATTGTTCGAAGGACGGATGGTCAAATCATCGGCGTCCGGAAAAATGCTTGCGAGACGAAAACACCAAATAGGTTAATACTTTCAAAAGCGTTGGAAATTTCATCAAAAGTACAAAAGAGTGGTCGAAAAAAGACAAAAAGGTATAGATAAAAAGATGATCTAATTTTTAGGCGCAAGAAAAGTTTGGTTTGTTTGGAAGAATTGTGTCAAACATCCAAAAATATTAGTGAGCCGAAAATTATGAATCTCCCATTTTTTAAGTTGAGGTTGAGGGGCATACGACCATATACTAACGTAAGATTATATTTGAGTAATTTTAACCCTATTAATTTTTTCTTCAATTGCTATTTTTGAACTCAATTTTTAAAAACACTAAAATTTGAGAATTTGCAAATTTTTACACCCTTGACCTATTATGAAGTGTTTTCGGCCTAGGATCAAGTGACAAACTCGATCCATTCATTGTTGGGATATCGACACTTTTCACCACCTCTACATCGTCTATTCAGGCGTACAGTTTGTTCAATTATGCGGAATAATGTCCTGTACACCTAACCGTTGGCGACCGAAATGTTTATACTCGAGCGATGAGAAGTTTTGACCATTTGTCTCCAAAGTCGAGTTTACAACAACTTTTGAAATTTGACTTGATGGTTTAAGAGATACTTAAATGGGTAAAGTTACGTAGAAATTTTAAAAAATAGCAAAAAATAAAAATATGAATAAATAAGTTATAACTATAAAATTTCGTTAAGAATTTGAAATTAAAATATTTTTTCAGTACAGGGTGTATCACAAAAACCGAAATTTGGGCGATTTTGTCATGTTTTTTGACTCAAATTTTTTTTTCAAAAATCCTAAAAATGGCCTATATAAGGGTAATTGTATGCGGCAAATCAATTGCGCGCATTCCCGAAGCTTGAAAATGCTTCCCAAATTCAGGAAGGTAAGTGTGTAAATTTGTATTTTCGCTTTTAGATCACACTTATTTTCCTGAATCAATATTGGGAAGCATTTTCAAGCTTCGGGAATGCGCGCAATCGATTTCCTGCATAAAATTATCTTTATATGGGTTATTTTTAGGATTTTTGAAAAAAATTTTCAGGTCGAAAAATATGAAAAAATCGCCCAAATTTCGATTTTGTTATACACCCTGTGTTCATTTTGGTATGCAACATCAATGATTTTAGTCGTTCTCGCACCCCCTCTAACGAATTTCTATGCGGTCTTTTTTAAATTGTAGCTGAACAATGGCCGAATAAGTGTTGATAAAAATTTTCGAAATCCGTTGATCCTAACATTGTCAAAAATTACTTTGAAGTTTTCAAAGTCGATTTTCTTCACCTTAACAAAATGTTAGAAATTTAATTTTTGTAAGAAAACACAGAGCTTTAGTCCCTCTAACACATACAAAAAATCGTATATAAAAATTATTTAACAGTGGCGAGATATTTGACTTTGAAATTGATAGTCAAAAATGAGGCAAAAACAAAGTGATGCACTCGGGAATCGAACCCTCGACCTT
>OZJO01025913.1:0-10175 GCA_900406225.1 Acrobeloides nanus | reverse complement strand
AAGGGTTTTAACATTTAATACGTCTTCAATAAAACAGCACAAAATACACAAATACAATAGCTCAATTCTTTTTAAACACCTCAGATTTGTTGCCCAGTTGTGCATTACTACGAGGTCAAAATTAGGAGTGCAAGGGTCTCATGGTTTGGTGGTACTGGGCTTGTCTCAGGTGCCCCTCAAGGCTGGTTCAAACCCCGCTTGAGGCCAATTTTAAAAGCTTTTTCAATCATTTCTTTTGTAAAAAAATCCCTCAGATTCCCATCTTTCAAGATTGCCATCGCTCGAAGAAATCCGTCCTATACTCAATTTTTGGCAAAGTTTTGAAAATAAGGAAAAAATGGGCATTTTGGGTCCAAACTTCAAATGGCTGTATCTCGGATAAAACGTGTGATTTTTCAATAATTTTTTTTACAACAAATTCTCCAGATTACCAGCAATCGAATGTGTGGTCGCCCGAAAAAATTCGGTTGAAATTCATTTTTTTATTAATTTTTTAAAAAAAGTTGGCAAAGCCATGGTTAGTGTCCCTTTAATTCTCATTAATTTTGATTAATCAGAATTACACGTTTAATTCTCATTATTTCTCATTAATTTTCATTAATGAAAACAGAAATATGAGAATAAATTTTTTTTCTTAAAATTTTCGTATTTTTTCAGTCATTTTCGGTAGGAATTCTTACTTAAAATTCGAGAAATTCTACAAGTCTACTATTGAACCAATCATACTGTACGCTATTGAGGCCTGGTATCCATCGCAACATGTACTTCAAAACTCGATCGAACGAATAAAGAAATTCGCCGCCAAACTTTGTGTCAACGACCTTACCGCCTCGTATCCCCAGCTATTGGAAAAACTCAACTGGAAGCCCGTCAGCCAGCTAGTGATGGAGAAGCGTGCTCTGGTCATGCACCATTTCAGGCCACCGAAACCTTCCCGACAACGCGATAGCCCTCTGTAGACAAGAAGATCGAAGGCGAACTGGAAGAACTGGACATGAATGGGAGCTCGTCATACCAGTCACCTCGTTAGAAGCCGTCCGTAGCAGCTCCTTGAACACTGCCCGTCAAACATGGAACCATCTGCCAGAGGACATCGTCGAGTGCGCTTTAAGAACGCTGTGAAATCTCCTGCCATCTACGACTGTCTCGCCTGCAAAGGTATTATCAGAAGAACTGAGCTCGCCATCTAATCTAATACAAGTGATACACTAGGTCTCTATTTCTATCATTGTGTATTGTAAACTTTATGACATATCTGTTTCTATGTTTTGATTATATTATTGGTCCTTTAAAACGGTGTTATGCTTTTGGATCGAATAAACTGTATTGATTGATTGATATTTCATGGTTTGGGAGGCGTTTTCAAGGGGTTTCGATGCGCTCGGTCGATGTCTCGCATAAAAATACCCATAATGAGTCGTTTTGGAAGAAAAAATTTTTTTGAAAAATTTTCAAAAAATGACCAAATGGTGGTTTTTTGGAATACCCTGTATGTTTAATAGTTGTTGAATGTCTTGTAATTCACTGAAGCAATTCATTTTTGACTTTTATTCATACATTTGTCTAAGTGTATTTGTATTTACATTATAACTAAGTATTTACAAACAGTATATACAAGTTCGACAAATAGGTAAAGATCGAAAAATTGCGTCACAAGTTCAGGAGAAAGACCAAATCAGGTGAAGAAACAAACAAAATGGACAATTTTAGCCAAAATGAAATATTTTCAAGTGTGAAGAAATTGAGATTTTGAAGGAAAAAATGAGTTTAATTATGAATTTTGAAAAATGATCAGAATTTTTTCATACAAAAATAACTACGGATAGTGTCCTTTTCGACTATAAAAAGCTCTAAACGATCACCATCATGCTGATAAAATTCAAAATTTTGAGTTGTTCAAGTTTTCGTGTTAATACACCGATTTTTCCTCATTTTCATTTTTCAAATTTTATTCGCATGATGGTACTCAGAGCTTTTCATCATGATTTTAAAGTTATTTGCATGAAAAAATTTCTGTCCCATTATAAGTTAACTTATTGATTTTTTACTGAACAAATTGTTGACTATTTTTTTCAAAAATCTCAAATTCAACTCTCAAATCTCAAGGAAAAATGTACAAAAATTATCTACATGTACAAACAAATAAAGAGATCCAACTTTATACAGTATATACAAAATTGTTTCCAACTTCCAGTGCTTGAAGCTCCATATATTTTTAGCATAGGTTTTAAGCATATATCGAAATTTGCATATTTTCGATGTCATAGAAGCAACGAAGCGCCATAAAATATACCATTCCATATAAGCAAAGTTCAAATTTTGCACTCCATTAGGGTCTACATTTTCTTGGCGACAAATGTAACTTGGATATTGGCAAATCTAAAAATTGAAAAATTAGGCAAAAATAAGATTTTTTTCACACTTGTTTTGAGTCGAGAAATTCGATTTTAAGGTTAAATTTTGGTGCGAAACTAATTTTTTTTCTCAAAATTCGCAAAAAATTCAAAAATCCCTACCTTGATGGAGTAACATTCCGACATTTTATTATAGACCTAACACCATCTGTAGATGGAGCATATTCAAGAGCCTCGGTAGGAGGATGGATAATGCTAATCATTTTAATGACCATAAAAATTCTAGGTTAGAAAAAATAAATAGAGTTGATAGTTTGATTCCGACTTTTTGGGGGAAGTTTTGGCGACAGTATTCCCCCGACGAAGTCCTTTTATAGACATGTCTAGTTGTGTGTGATCTATACGAAGTTCGTAGCTCCACCTTCATGTCGGCGAGGGAGTTCGTCTGAATGCACCCAAAAAATGATCAACATTCCACGGGACTTGAAAAAAGTAGAACAATACAATACACAACAGAACGCATGATTTAACTAAAATTAAAATACAACAACTACACAATAGGAGGAGGGGTACCCACGTGAAAAAATTTTCAAAATTTTTTTCTGGAAATGATCCCTCTAGGGGTAAAAACACGCGAAGAATCCGAATTTGAGCGAAAAGTCGATTTTTGCCTAAAAACGACGGATCGTCATAAGAATCAGCGTAAAAAACGCTTCCCTGATTCAGGGAAGGCATATTGTGCATTGAAGTGGAAAGTTGCAAAAATGCGATTTTTTCCTAAAAACGACGGATCTTCGTGAGAATCAGCGCAAAAACGCTTCCCTTATTCAGGGAAGTCTTGTGTATTGAAGCGAAAAGTCGAAACAAATGCGATTTTTGTCTAAAAACGACCTCTTTTAGGTTAAAAATGTGCGGGAAATCCGAATTTGACATTTATAAAATTTCTCAGATTCAAGAAAAGCTGTATATCGACGCGAAAATTCGAGAAAATAACATTTTTTTGCACATTTGTAGGCAAAAATCGCTTTTTTCGACTTTTCGCTTCAATACACAATACACTTTCCCTGAATCAGGGAAGCGTTTTTTGCCCTGACTCTCACGACGATCCGTCATTTGTAGGCAAAAATCGCATTTTTGCGGCTTTTCGCTTCAATACACAATACACCTTCCCTGGATCAGGGAAGTGTTTTTTCGCTTCAAAAATTTCAAATTCGAATTCCTTTCATGTTTTTTACCCATAGAGGGGTCACTTCCAGAAAAAATTTTGAACGTGAGTGCCCCCCCCCTGTTGTGTAGTAGCTCCAAAAACTTTATAATCATAGATCTATGACATGTGGATTGTTCATTTTGCTTAAATTTTCGTACACCGTGACCATGTAATTCGAATTAGTTTTTGTTCTTGTTTTCGGTGCGTTTCGAATTCCGTATGAGAAAAGCATGAGACTGGGGCATGAGACGGCACTTCTCTCACCCAAATTTCGAAAATATATTTCAAGGAAAAAACGTCTATGGAAGATCAATTTGGCTGGGAGCCAAGACGATTGATTGTAGATCAACCTTACTTGTGGGAGGAAGGGGAGAATACACACACATTCTGTATCCTATGCACATTTTTGAATGAAGAGAAAAGTTGACCGGTCGATTCCCTGAAGGAAAACATGAGAAAAATAGTTTTCGCCTATTCAAAATAGAATTTTTTAAAGAAAAATTCCTGGGGTACCTCTATAAAATTTTAATCTCAATCATTGGGTTTTTCACAATCTTTCAAATAGAAATAACATCGAAATCGAATTCCCCGTCCTCAAAAAAGGCTCTAAATAAGCAATATACTAATATACAGTCAAATCTCTGTTTAATGACAACGACCACGCAGGGATGCCGACAGGAAAATTTGGTATATATAGCAAGTCGATTTCTTTATATACCAAATTTTCCCGCCGGCATTCCTGCGTGGTCGTTATGTCCTCCGCTGGGTGTCATAAAACGGATTCAGGATAAGAGTGCGTATATTGAAGCGAAAATGAACCAAAATTCGAATTATCGCCGAAAAACCGATTGTCTATGGGTTTTTCTAGACGAGAAATTGATTGCACGCATTGCCGAAGCATGAAAATGCTTCCCTGATTCAGGATAAGAGTGTGTGTATTGAAGCGAAAATGAACCAAAATTCGAATTATCGCTGAAAAACCGATTGTCTATGGGGTTTTCTAGGCTACGAATCGATTGCGCGCATTGCCGAGCCAAAAAAATTTCGTTTTTTAGGGCTACCCTGTACATTTTTCTGGATCCAAAAATGTTTTTCCACACCAAAAACCTAATTTTGTTTACCAAATTTTTGTTGTTAGGTGGAATATATTTAGTTCTATTTGCTCAAATGTATACCATGAACCCAGCAAACAAAACTGTTTTTATTGACTAATTTTTGATTTCTGAAATTGTTCAAAATCGAAAAATTCTGGGAAACACCTTTTAGGTCAAAAATTTCTTGGAAACAATAGCTTGTTCGTTATGTTGCGTCGTGAAACAAAAGTTCATTGTTTTAGTTCAAAGTTTCAATGACAAAAGTTTCATTTTGTAGTGTAATCTGACTTCAAAAATGCCTTTTCTCCCAAAAACCAAACAATGGAACAGGTTCAACATGCGTTTTCCTAAAAAATTTATGAAAACAAATTTTTATTAATTTTTTCTCGATTTTTTGAAAATGACCCCTATGGGGGTAATTTTACACGACGAATCCGATTTTTGCATTCCTGAAGCTCAAAAGCGCTTCTTTGAGCCATAAAAATGCATCCCTGCGTGGTCGTACAGGTTGTTTTTTACTGCTTCCACATTTCAAAAATTCGCCAAAAATCGAGTTTAAATCCGTTTCCATCGTCCGATAGCTCAATCGAACGCCCGAATCACCGGATTTGTTTAGAAAACAAAATTATTTTAAAAAAATTTATTTTCGATTTTTTAGCCCAAAAATAGTGAAAATCACGGTTTTTTAATTCTCACATTTCAAAAATTCGGGCGTTCGATTGAGCTATCGGTCGATGGAAACGGATTTAAGCTCGATTTTTGGCGAATTTTTGAAATGTGGGAGCAGTAAAAAACAACCTGTACGACCACGCAGGGATGCATTTTTATGGCTCAATGAAGCGTGTTTGAGCTTCGGGAATGCAAAAATCGGATTCCTCGTGTAAAATTATCCCCATAGGGGTCATTTTGAGAAAAAAATCGAGAAAAATTTTTTTCGAAAAAATTCACGTTCAATGCGGTCGCTAATTGTTAGTAGTACCAAAAAATCAAAATTTAGTCTGTTTTTTCAAATTTTCAACTTTTTTGCTGCTCTTCATCAAACTTTTCGATTTTTTCAAAAAAATTTAGCAAATTTTTGATTTTATAAAAAAAAAATCGAATTTGTCGTGCTATTTGTGTCTGTGATCGTAGATCATTGTAATTTGTTTCAAGTTTGTGTTATATTTTTAGGTTTGTACACCGAATTCTTTTCTTTTGTCATCAGTCTAGAAAACATTGGTTTATAAAATCTTAGTCTTTCCTGTTTTTTCGCGAACATGACGCTCTTGGACTTGAGACCTTATTTGAGAACTTGAAGTTATTTTGTTTACCAAATTTTTCGCAAGACTATTGTATTAAAAAAAGTACTTTCTACCATGGTACCATATTCACATGAATGCGCAGCGTTTAATGCGACCACCCTCTATTCAATGTCAATATCATTTTGTGTCAGTTAGTAAAACTAAACATCCACATCAACTTCTATTCTACACTTATAACATGGAGTGCGACGTACTCAATCATTGCGATGAAAGTCTCAAAAAATTTGATAGACAACTCCACATAGAAACTATTTTTAGGGGTGTTTGACTAATTCTACAAAAATATGTAGAAAAATTTCGAGAATGTTATATTTATAGACAGAACAAATGTCCAAACAAGAATTTTGGACCGGAATAGAAAAAATTGTGTCTACACAGAACCAAATGTGACTCGATCTCATGAAGTTCAAAGAAATTTCAAAAATTATTGTGGCAATTTTGACGCCGAACCATAAATATGCGAATTTTGAGAATGATATATAGTTTGTTCGTGGTGACAATGGAATCAAATTTGTTACCAGTCACTATGGACAAATTATATCGAGTCCAAAATTTGCATATTTATAGTCGGTGAAAAATTGTTAATTTGTGTAACTTTGAGCATAAATAGGCCAAAAATGGCTCCACATATGAAAGAGAGATAAACTATAACATTATGAAATTCCATAAAAGCTAGGTGCGCATAGCCTAATGGCTAGGATGCTGGCTATTAATGTTATTGGGGCGCAGGTTCTATCCCACTGGAGTAGGAATTTTTATTTTGGCGAATCATAAAAGTTGTAAAAGCAAGCCCCCTTAAAATTATAACATTTTTCAGAGAGATTTAAAAAAGTGCCGGTTACATATCAAAGTGCGAACCCTCGACCTTATGCGTGCTAATTGCAAGCATAAGGTCAAGGGTTCAATCTCGCGCGGAACCATTTCTTTTTGCAGTGTCCAAAAACTATTCCTCGCATAAAATTAGCCCTAATAGGGTCATTTTTGAAAAAATTTTCAGGTCGAAAAAATATGAAAAAATCGCCCACATTCCGGTTTTTTGATACACCCCGTAATATAACACTAAACTAATGAACTTTATTACAGGATGATTTAAAAACAATGAGAATTTTGCGATTTTTTCAAAAAATTTCAAATTTTTACCAAAATAACCCTATAGAAGGTTTTTCTATGCGAGGAATCGATTGTGCGCATTGCCGAGTTTTTTGAAAAAATCGCAAAATTCTCATATTTTTTAAATCACTTTGTATAAAATAAATCAACAAAAATTCAACAACCATATAAACTTCAACAAATAAAATTCTAACAATAACAATCGAGAATAATAAAAATTTGTCTATCAATCGAACAATATATGACTTGAAGTTTTTGGTACACCTTTCGAATTCCTTTTAAGGTAGCTCTTGTTGACGAGAAGATCAAAAGCACCGGTTCCTCCACGCATCATTTGACCGGTCACTAGACGAGCTGATGGGGATTTTAGGTAGTCATTTTCGCCTGAAAAAATAAGTTGAGAAAAAAAAATCAATTTTACGGTCTAAAATTAGCATAAAAATAGATTTTTTGGAGATAAAAATAAGTAGGAAACAATTTTTTGGCTCTTCAAAGTTGACCGATCACTAAACCGGTCAATTTTTAAGAGCCAACAAATCGAATTGGTCGATTTTTTCAGATCAAAAAAGGTTGATAGCTTCAGTTTTTGTGCACAAAAATAATAGATCACATTTTATGGTCTCAAAATGAATTCTGGAGCTACTTCGGCTCTTATGTGGTCTAAATCGAAAAATTTCATTTCTCGAAATTTTATCAAAAATGACCCTTATTAGGGGTAATTTTATGCTTGAAACATGTTGGCGATGTTATTTTTGCGTAAAAACTCTTCCATTTTTTAGGAAATCGAATTCTTGCTGATCAGCTTTTTCGAAATATGTACTTTCTTTGTTCAAAAATTCGATTCTTCTAAAAATGGAAGCATTTTCACGCAAAAATAACATCATCATCGTGTTTCCCGCATAAAATTACCCCGAATAGGGTCATTGAGAGAAAAATTCAAAAAATCAAATTTTTCGATTTTAGACCACGTTCACTGAATGGGGTGTAAAAGCCGAAGTAGCTCCTGAATTTTCTGATTGGCAAATTTGAATTGCGGTTTCCAGCAAATTGTGCATTGTTCTGACCTTGCAAAACAGCTTCTCTCAAAAACGAAGATGTTGTTTCAAAGGTCATTTTTTGAAGCGGCGACGGACTACTGGCCATAGCTGCTCGATTAAAAGGCGAGATTTTTCCCGTGGCTGTCATATAGTCGGCTGTTAGCGTCAAATGTCTCGGGTTGACTTCAATACCATAGGCCGAGAAGACATTGTTCATTTCCTGAAAAATTTCCAAATTTGCATAATTTTTTATTCTAAAAATTTGTTTCAGCGTATAAGAACGGAACGTAGTTTGTGTTGATTTTTTGTTTTTTGCACAAAAATTTCTTATTTTCCAAAAAATGAATCGGAATAGAATTTTTTCGTTCCTGGTTTCCGCTCGAATTTGCTAAAATCTCTGGCGGCTGCTGTTGCAGGTCTAAAGACTATCATCTATNAATCGGAATAGAATTTTTTCGTTCCTGGTTTCCGCTCGAATTTGCTAAAATCTCTGGCGGCTGCTGTTGCAGGTCTAAAGACTATCATCTATGTGACGTCGTGTGATCAAAAATGGTGTGTGTACACCCACATTTTCTCGTTGCTATTCTGGGAAAAATTGGAATGTTTTACATCCCAATAACATATAGTAAAACAAGCACATGGAACAACATATAGTAAAAACAAGCGCATTGAAAATTTGTAACTAGTAAAAAAGAATGATCATAAAAAAAGTTGATAACACAAATTTGAACCCACTTTAACAATAGCCTTTGTGCAAGCCTCAACTCCATAGAAATTCAGAATAGTTTGAAGGTCATTGGTATAAATAGTGTTCACATCCAAGAAATCCGTGTGCTTGAAGAAAGCCTAAAAAAATTTTTAAAAATTTATTTTTATAGCTACAGGGTGAGCAAAAAAACCTTACTTTTGCGTTTTTGAAATTAAAAAAAAATTTGTTCAAAAATCACTTTCATGTGAGAAATTTTTTGGCTTACCCTGTAGTAAAATTAATTTGAAATAGAAGAAAATGATAAGATTGGAGAAATTAGGAAAAAAATAAGAAAGGACCTGGGTTCCCAGATTTCAAAATTAGCATGATTCGGGATCAAGTTGGATAGTTAAAGTAACAATTTTCAAAAAAATTCTTCGCAAATCCCCTGTTGAATTTTTAGGGAGGGGGGAGGCACCCACGTGAAAAATTTTTTCTGGAAATGATCTCTCTAAGGGCCAAAACATGGAACCTATTTTTAAGTATTTGAACATTCATATGTTCAAATATGCTATTTTTATTCGACCTTATATATATAATATTTTTTTCCTTCTAGCCTTTTCTAAGAAATTCAAAAATGCACTCGAACCTTAGAAAACACCTCAAGTCATACTTTTTTCGAGCAAACCCATAAAAAATCCTCACTTCAAGCATATTACAATCAAAAAATTTCTTTGACGCCTCAGGTTAAAATATATCAATGATTTTATGGAAAAAAGTCAACCCAGCAAAATGGCTCTATAAAAAGATGAGGTTTTTATACACAACTTTTTTTGGTTTAATAACTATAATCCGGTGAAGAAATTGCATAAAAGGCAAGGAAAAATGCCATTGTAAACATTTTTAGTTTTAGTTCAAGCGTGACTATACAAATGATGCTATGTTGTGCCTTTTTATTCAAGCTTATTATTTGAACTCAAGATGACTTCTAAGTATTTTCTCTGCCATATTCTATTCATAAACTAAAATCTAATGCTGGTTTTTTTGTAACTCTATAAGCAGCAACATTATTCTATATTTTGTGTATCTACCCTAAGAATAGCGCGATGAAAATTTTTGTTCACTTTTCAAAAATGAATGAATTTAATTTTCCACTGTATAAGAAGAAGACCACTTAACTATATTTGATATTGTTCGAATGTAGTCGTCAACACATGGGATTATCCACCTCAATTTTAGCAAAAGTGGGAATAGCTCTTCTCTTAGCGGAAGAAGAGACGTAAAAGGTAGGGATTACACATTTCCTTACAAGGTGCAACCTCGGCTACTTGTCTAAGCCTAAGAAGAGGGCCTCGACCTGTTCTGCTTAGCTCTTATTATTATT
>OZJO01025912.1:0-15773 GCA_900406225.1 Acrobeloides nanus | reverse complement strand
CCAAATGTCAATCAGAAAACTTCTTTCTTTTTTATGGAAGGAAGTAGCGTGTAAGATCGGACATTTGCATCAGATTTTGAAAGACTTTTCAACGACATAAAAAAATTGTCTTATGATACAAAAATTTCATGATAACAAAATATTTTTTTGATGAGTTATACAAATATACTCATTATAAAATATTTTCTTTTCAAAATTGGTAAAAAAATAGCATTATGAAAGGATTATCAAATATAAAGATTTTGCAATAATGAGTCAACAAATTTGGTTGGTATTTTTTGCGCAAAAAATATAAAATATTTTTTTGCGCACAAGACCTAGGCTTAAGCTTACAAGGGAAGGTCTCCAATTGATAGTCCAAAGTCTATATAAAAACCTAGCTAGAATTAAAGATCATAGTCGATTTCATTTTTAAAATTCAAAAATTATCGGCAACGGGTCACTTATATGTACTCAAAAATGCGATTCAAAATCAAAAAATAGCGTTTTTTAGCGTTTCCATTGAAATCAAGGGGGTCCAAAAACACCTTTATTTGACTTCTTTCGTTGTAAGCCTAGGCTTAGGAGTAGGCTTAGGCCTAACCTTAAGCCTAGGCCTAAGCTTAGGCATACGCCTAGGCCTAAGCCTAGGCCTGGTGCGCAAAAAAGAATACTTGTGCGCAAAAAAATATTTTCCAACAAATTTTTGGCCCCCCAGGATAATTGTGTAAATGACACTCCTTCTGTTTAACGCTTACCTCTAAATTTTACTTGATTTTTTAGTTTTTGTTAAAGCAAAAGTTCATTTGTGAGAACAATTCGATTTTGCTCAAAATCGTATTTTTGCTTAAAAAATGAATTTTTTTCAAAATTGAATTTTTGCTTAATAATCGAAATTTCTGCTCAAAAATCAAATTTTGCTCAAAATAGAATTTTTGCTCAAAAATCGATATTTTAGCTAAAAATCGATTTCTCAAAAATCGAATTTTTTTTCAAAAATTGAATTTTTGCTCAAAATTTTTTTAATCAAAAATTGAGAAATTCGATTTTGAGGTAAAATATCGATTTTTGAGCAAAAATATGATTTTTCTCAAAAATCGATATTTTACCTCAAAATCGAATTTCTCAATTTTTGAAAAAAATTCGATTTTTGAGATTTTGAGCTAAAATATCGATTTTTGAAAAAATTCAATCTTTGAGCAAAAATTCAATTGTTGAGCAAAATTCGATTTTGAGAAAAAACTTCAATTTTGTGAAAAAAATTCGATTTTGAGCTAAAATATCGATTTTTGAAAAAAATCATATTTTTCCTCAAAAATCGAAAATTTTCTCAAAAATCGATATTTTAGCTCAAAATCGAATTTTTTTTCTCAAAATCGAATTTTTTTTCAAAAATTTAATTTTTCATAAAAAATTCACTTTTTCGACCAAAATTCGATTTTTCACAAAAATTTAATTGTGGTCGAAAAATTGAATTTTTTTATGAAAAAGTGAATTTTTGCTAAAAAATCGAATTTTGATGAAATCAAATTTTTTTACCTATTTTTACTTAAATCTGGATGTTTTTCAAGCAGGAACCATCTTTTTTTTTGCTTGAAAAACATCAAGATTTAAGTAAAAATGGGCAAAAAAAATTGATTTTTCTATTTTTATTCTTTACAAAAATTTTCATGAAAAAATAATATCACCATCGTATGTTTCGCATAAAATTATCCCTAGGCAAAAATTTTCATCAATTTCGGACGATGAAACAGGATTTGGCTCCGAGCGGGATTGAACCCGGATTTTCAAACTCGAAGTGTGTGATGCTATCCATTAGGCTATGCTTTCTTTTTGGAACTTCTCTGTGAAACAGACTTTATGATTTTTTATTGAAATTTAGCAATTATAGAGGGTTGCTCATAAAAAAGTGGATTTTGCGATTTTTTGGGACCCAGTTCATTCATACGGTTTTTCTTCATAACATAATTTTTTCACAAAAATTGATGTTCTACAAAGTTGTCCGTCGTGATCTCAGAAACAACTTTGTAGAACATCACTTTTTGTGAAAAAATTTCTGTTATGAAGAAAATCCTTATGAACGGGACCCAAAAAATCACAAAAAAGTTACTTTTTATTGGGCCACCCTATACGAAGAAGTTGTGTGCATGTTTGCTTGAACGGGTTGAATTGCCGTAGTATTTTCCTTATATATGCCAATTACTTTTACAGCTTTTTTAAAACATCGCATAAACAAGCCAAAAATCTTCTTCCTATAAGGCGTAATAACCAAGATAGTGGTTAAGTTATTCGCTGCTGTTGACCAAATTGAGATGAGATTTATATAAATCCTCGTATCTGCATCGATTTTGATTATAAATAGAAAAGCCAGTGGTTTTAGCACGTATGGTAATAATAAACCGATAATTGGTATTAGAGCATGAAGGAAAAGAGTTACAATTTGAAGTTGCTTTATAAAAAATATGGTACTATTAAGGATTAGCGAAAGCCGACTTAAAGGACCAGTTCAGTGGAAAAAAAGTTGCCATTTTTGTTGATATTCGGAAAGTTCATGAAAAATGGAGCATTTGTTGTTTTTACGGCATGTTCTGAATCGTTGTAGTTTTCGAGATAATTGTGTTTGAAAGTTCATGTTTTCGTTGCAATACACAAACTTTTTTGAATTTTTTGCGGAAAAATCGATTTTGCATCGATTTTTTCAATTTTCATAAAATGAACATTGTAGATATTTTTTATAGCTAAATGCGACGAACAAAATGAGACCAAAATTATCCGATTTGAACATTGTTTTGGGTTATTGAAACGAAAATTCTGATTCATGTTTTCGTTTCAATAACCCAAAACAATGTTCAAATTGGATAATTTTGGTGTCATTTTGTTCGTCTCGTTTAGCTATAAAAATTTTTCACAAAAATTCAATTTTTTGAGCAAAATTCGATTTCTGAGCAAAAATTCGATTTTCACAAATGTTCAAAATGTTCATCATTTGATAAAAATTTTAAAAAATTGATTTTTCCGCAAAAAATTCAAAAAAGTTTGTGTATTACAACGAAAACATGTACACAGATTCAAAATTTCAAACGCAATTATCTCGAAAACTACAACGATTCAGAGCCTGCCGTAAAAACAAAAAATGCTCCATTTTTCATGAACTTTCCGAATACCAACAAAAATGGCAACTTTTTCCCACTGGAATGGTCCGTTAAGTGGGCTCGCTAGTCCAAGTATCAAAAAAAATTTTTATAAGAAAATGGTACCATCATTTTTAAAGTTGTCAAGCTTAAACTTGTTCGTTGTTTCCATAAGAAAATAGTCGTGAGTAAAAGAAGTATAAGGGTAGCACCGAAAGCGAAAAAATTATGCAAAATTCTTAACGAATTAAAGGCCGGGACCGTTTGTGGTTGGCATATTTCCAAGCTAGCAATTACAGTTTTATTTTGTATGATATATTCGAAATCAGGGAAAGAAGTTAATAGCCAAGAATTGACAAATTCGACTGGGCAATAAGTTAGCATACTGAGAGTACCTAAATTTATAAGGATCAGTCTACTTTTGGGAGGAGTTGATGCCATGTGATAGAGCACAAAATTTGGAGAATTTTTTGCTTTTACGGTACTACTTGAAAATCTAACAGTAAAAAGTTATGAGTGAAATAAAAAAATTTTCAAACGAGTTTGAACACTGAAACGAAGAGCTTGTAATCAATCAGTAGAAGTAGTAGTAGTAAAAGAAGTAGTAGTAGTAGAAGAAAAAGTAGTAGTAGTTGAAGAAGTAGTCATAGAAGAAGTAGTAGTAGTTGAAGAAGTAGAGGAAGAAGTAGAGGAAGAAGTAGAGGAAGAAGTAGTAGAAGAAGTAGTAGTAGAAGAAGTAGTAGTAGAAAGAGGATTCTAAATTCACATACCTATCGAAAACGCCGAAACCAAATGAATCGCCAACGTGCCAAAAATCGAAAATTTTCGAACTCGCTTTGAATGCCAAACTAGACGAAAAGTCAAATGCACAAATTTAAATAAAGCACAAGTTGCGATTGCAATCCCGATTTGCGCCAAAGCTATCTCTTCAATGGTTTTTGAAACATGTGCTATATAACCTCTGAAGCCTTGAATAACCCCACGAACCACAATCGTGTTCGGCACAAAATTTGGATAGTCTTTTCGCAAGAAAATCGTCGCATTCATCCACAATATGGTGTTCCATGTGGTAATGTTGATGAGATAATGCTTATAGGTGCTTAGTCTGGCTACGGTGATAAAAAAGATTGCATAATAAGCTAAAATTGAGACAGAGCCACATATGAAATCTGAGATGGTTAACAGTAGAAGATTGTTGGTTTGTTGCGAGAAATAGAAATATTTTTCGAAAATAGTTTGATTCAAAACGTCCATTCAATAACAGTTTTATAAGACTTATTGTTGTTGGAAAGAGGAAAATTTCTTCTAGTTTCTAACATCAAGGCTGCGCGTTATCAGTCGTACCGCGCTCGGCACAACGTTAGCAGTTGTGCCGCAAATTGGATTGAACATTGACACGAAAACCCTGAACTTGAATTTTTTAATAAATCATTATAAAAATCAAAATCCATGACAATTTGGGACAGAATACAAAGAATGGCTTTTTATAACTCGCAGAGACGAGTAAAATGACGACAAAATTATTGAAGTTTGAAAATGTTTTGGGTTATTGAAGCGAAAACATGAATCAGGGTTTTCGTTTCAATAACACAAAATATTTTCAAAATTCAATAATTTTGCTGTTGTTAAAAAATTTCAAATTCAGGGTTTTCGTGTTAATGTTCAATCCAATTTAACCGATAGTACAACTCTGTTGTGCCGAAACGGCTCACGGCACAACTGCTAGCGTCGTGCCGAGCAAGGCACGACTGATAACGCGCAGCCTAAAAGAATTTCATTTGATTAAAAAGATTTACTATTCTTCTAGTAACAAGCTCACGAAAGTTGATATTAAAAGTTATACTTGTTCAACAATAGATTGTTAAAGGAGGGGTGTGGATAATAGGTCATTCTCGGTAGAAAAATTTTTTTTGCCAAAATAGCCTATATAGGGGTAAAATTATGCGAAAAATCGATTGCGCGCATTCCCGAAGCGTGAAAATGCTTCCTTGACCCTGATTCAGAGAAAAAGATGTGTGTATTGAAGCGAAAATTGAAAAATTTTGAAATTTCTCCCTCAAAATCATATTTCTGGGGGTAATTTCATGCGGAGAATCGATTGCGCGCATTCACGAATCTTGAAAATGCTTCTTTGATCCTGATTCAAGGAAATAAGAGTGTGTATCGAAGCAAAAATCCAACATGTACTAACTTCCCTGAATCAGGGTCAAGAAAGCGTTTTCAAGCTTCGAAAATACGCGTAATCGATTCCCTTCATGAAATTACCCCCAGAAATATGATTTTGATGGAGAAATTTCAAAATTTTTCGATTTTCGCTTCAATACACACATCTTTTTCCCTGAATCAGGGTCAAGGAAGCATTTTCACGCTTCGGGAATGCGCGCAATCGATTTTCTGCATGATTTTAGGCCTATATAGGCTGTTTTGGCAAAAAAAATTTTTCTACCGAGAATGACCTATTATCTGCACCCTTCCTTTAATAGAAAGTTAGAAACTAGAATTTTTCTGTCCAACAATAAGACTTAAAAACCAAGCTTAGCATGTCAAAGATGATATGTGGAACTTGTGATGTGTGAAATTTTTATCACATGAATTAGACATAAAATAAAAACATATTATGTGTTTTAATTAATTTTTGAAATTATTCATACGTAAAAAAGAGTAGATCTTTTAGAGCGTGAATTTTTATTCACACAGGCGTGATTCTGATTAAATGAGGTACAATTTGTTACTGATCATAATAAACACGCCAGTTTCACAAGCGCGCCGCAACTGCGCGATTCACGCAGCAACACTTATTCGCTTTCGGAATTGAACAGCAGTTTGACAGCTGTAAAACCAATGCTGTTTATATGTTTTAAAGGACCAGTCCAGTGGAAAAAAGTTGCCATCATTTGTATATATTCGGAAAGTTCATGAAAAATGAAGCATTTTTTGTTTTTACGGCATGTTCTGAATTGTTGTAGTTTTCGAGATAGTTGCATTCGAAATTGTGAATTTGTTACAAGCTCTTCGTTGTAATACACAAACTTTTTTGAATTTTTTGCGGAAAAATCGATTTTTTCAATTTTCATCAAATGTCATTGTAGCAATTTTTTATAGTTAAATAAGACGAACAAAATGACACCAAAATTATTCAATTTGAACATTGTTTTGGGTTATTGAAACGAAAACATGAATCAGAATTTTCGTTTCAATAACCCAAAACAATTTTCAAATATAATAATTTTGGTGTCATTTTGTTCATCTCATTTAGCTATAAAAAACTGCCACAATGTTCATTTAATGAAAATTTTAAAAAATCGATTTTTCACAAAAAATTCAATTTTTCGACCAAAATTCGATTTTTTCATCAATTTTTATTGAATATGCCAACGTGTACATTGAAACGAAAAGAAACGTGGATCCTTATATAGCTTTTTGATGCATCCCTGCGTGGTCGTATGGATGGAGAATCAGGATTAGTTAGTACTAATCCTTATTAGTTAATATTAATCCTGATTTTTCATCCATACGACCACGCAGGGATGCATCAAAAAGCTATATAAGGATCCACATTTCTTTTCGTTTCAATGTACACATTGCCTGATTCAATAAAAAGTCCGTGGTAGCTAAAAAAATTTTCGACTAACAGTTGTACTGCATGTTATTTGACGCTAGATCGCAATTTTCAAAAACTCATGAAAGTCTCTATAATTTAACCTTAATTTCTTTGATAATTTTACCCACTTTTGTACGCTGAAAGCGTTATCAATTTTAGAGATCATTTTGAAGATGTCGTCGTTTCAGACAAGGACATCGGCTAGTAGCGCTGGAAATTTCGGACTGTGATGTTGGCAACCTCATTGATTTTGATATTTTCAGTTGTTGAATGTTAGTTACCCTATTTTTCTCTAACTTTTTTGTGTGGTATAATTCAAGTTTAGCGCAGCTATCGATGTTTGACACTGTTTTCGGCCGGCTTTTTATGTAACAAGTGGGCTGAGGAAAGTGTCATTCGTTGATGAAGCTAGCAGCATTTTTCATTTATTATCCAGTTAGCAGAAAATTAAACAAGTAATACAAATCATCTTTCGGGGGGGGAGGCAGGCACGTAGCGAGAAATCGCTCTAGGGGGGGGGGCAATCCGGAAAATTTTTTACCAAAAATCATAAGGGGGGACCCTTGTGATTTTTTTCACATTTTCTGCCGAAAAATTGACAAAATCATAAGGGTCCCCCCTTGTGTCTTGGTCCCCTTATGTTTTTGCCCGAAATTTTCAAGAATTTCGGGCAAAAACATAAGGAAGACCAAGACAATTTTTTCGAGTTTAAAAAATTTTCAAAAATTGTTGTTCTGCCCGAAATAAAGTGCACAACATTTGGTAGGCTGGAGTCTCAGGCCATCGCAGTTTGTGCACAAGTATGGTTTAAAAATTCGACTATCTTGACAAAATACGCAAATTTTTCCATAATTTTTCACGGCAATATAGTACAGTTAGTAGTGAAAAATGTAGCGCAGAATCTCAGCTTTTTAATGACACCAAAACCAGCTCCCAGAATGCTTCCTAGCTGAAGATAGAGCTATTTTTCTGCAAAGTACCGAAATTCGCATATTCCCAACTTCCGAGCCCGTAGACCCCCTTATAGAACTTGTTTTCGAAAAATTGTTAGCCATCATTTTCAGCATGAAAAGTTGCCTCGATCCCACCCCTTTGGGGTTTTGGCCGTTCGAGTGTTAACTAACTAACCCAAACCTAAGCCCAGTTACAAAAATCTTAGTCTAAAGCCTTAGTCCAAAAAAGTCAAAGTTTTTAGACTTATGTTTATGCGGCAGATCCTTCGAGTTAATTTAAATCACAAAAAATAATGACAGATTCTTGCTTTCCATCGGCGAAAGCCATAGAAAAATGGGCTTTTTGGCTAAATAAGTTATGTGTTTAAAATTGTTGAGGTTTCAAGTTATTCTGGGCCACTCTGTATACTTTCGTTTTGGTTATATACGCACACACCTGATATAATTTTTCATTAAGGGTCGCCACAAGCACGGCACAAGCTATCGTACGAAAGTACGATGTTTCGTCCGTCGTACGATTGTATTATGCACTCGTACGATAGCTTGTGTCGTTGCTTGTGGTAGTGCGATAGCTTGTGGCGACCCTAATAAGGGTCGGCACAAGCTATCGTACTTTTTCGTCGTACTTTTGTCGTACTTTTTCGGTACGATGACCTTAAAAATTTTCATTTATCGTACTTTTGGTGTTATTTGGTAGTACCCATAGGTNTCATACGATGGGTCTAAAACAATTTTTTTCGTAAAAATTCTTTTACCATTCGATAGTACCCATGGGTACTACCAAATAACACCAAAAGTACGATAAATGAAAATTTTTAAGGTCATCGTACCGAAAAAGTACGATAGCTTGTGCCGACCCTAATGTCCCCTAAATTGTGCAAAAAAATCATCAAAAAATCTTAAATCCTCACCGAGATATGGTTGTTCGAACATATGGTCTTTTTTATTCAAAATTACAGTCTGTGTTTGCTTTTACAGTATGTGTTGAAAAAAATGGGTTGATATTTTTTCGTGCGCGGAAAATATTTTTTTGGACGGGTATTTTTTGCGCTCAACTTTATTTTTTTAATTTCCTAAATTTCTATTGATAGCATGAATTTTCTTTGTCCGTTTTTAGGATTTTCTCAGAATTCTTATGATTTCAAACACAAATCTTACGCTCCTACTTCGATGATGGCGGACGAATTTGAATTGCTGTTGAGGTAAAAGGTAATTATGTTCGTGAAATTGTACTGAGCATAGCAATAGGTTGTGTATTTGGGCACTTCATTTTCCAGGATAAAATTTGTGTTATCAAGAAACGAAGCGATATTTTTGTTAATTTTGAATACCATCGTTATTCAAAAAGCACAAACGATGGTACTCAAAACTAACAGAAATATACAAAAATGTAAATATTTCATTTGGGTTGACGTTGAAGGACTGACTGAGACTCGACAGAAGTTAGATGCTCGGCCTTAATTGAATCAAGGAACGGAGAACGATTTCAATTATTGTATGCTCAAGGAAAGACTTTTTCAAGCGGAACTATAATTCATTTAAGCATTTGCCCACACGTTTCCTATGCTAGTCGTCCGCCAGAGATCATTCTTTGAGGTGCTCGGCCTTAATTGAATAAAGGATTGCTTGTATTAAGAGCCAATGCATTTAATCGCCAAAACTTTTTCTTAACAAAGATTTTTTTCAAACGGCATCAATCCCTTCGCTTCAATACACAAACACGCTTAAAATTTGTATGCAATTTTGTATGTCAAATATCTCCTGAGTGTTGTCGAATTGGAATTGACTTTCAAAGCAAAAAGCGGTTGCCCCAACGTGAACTTTCTTTTCCACTTTTGAACATAAATTCGGTTCAAAAGTAATACAGTGCGTTCCACGTACATTCATACCCTAAACTTTTGATCATATCTCGGACGAATAAAAAGATTTTTCGATGGGATTTTTAGGCGATTCTTACTGTTCCATAGCAAATTATGGCAATAGTAAGCGAAGTCAAATTCAAAGGTAGATCCACGAACCAATCAACATAATTAAAATCATAATCTAGGTCAACTGTGGTGTATGCTACATACCATAAATAAATTCTAAACATGGTTATCCGAAAAATTTAAAAAACTATCTGACGATCAAAATTTTACCGGCAACAAGGTAAAAAGAAATACAGAAGAAAACTCCAACACTCAGCTTAACCCTTGTAATACGGTTTGGGACAAACCCACAAAATGATGCATCTTGACGAGTTCTATCAGGAAAATATAGTGAAAAATTTTTTAAGTGCGCTTTTATTATGTAATAATGGGTCCAAAGTTAACCTTATGCGAATTTTGACATCTTTTCAGTTTTTTTAGGATATCTCGGCGCAGACAAAGTTTGAGAGAATGGTTGACCGCTCGTTGAAAAGCTGGTGATCAGCGCTACAACTTTTGTGAAGATCACAAGATCTCGAAACCTTCCTAGAAAAAGTTATAGGCCAATCTTTGCAACCATGTATTTTTTAGGAACAAATTTTTTTGCATGGCACTTTGATGTTATTTTGTCTTCAGAAAAATGTAGTCTAGATTCCCAGGAAAATTTTGGTATATTGGGTTTGGTATGTTAGCACAGGAATTTTTTGAGTTAAAGCTAATTTATTCTTGAAAAATGGTGATTTTTCGATATTTTTAGCGTAGCAAGATCCCAAAACCTATGTTAACTTATTTCTTTTTGCCTAAAAATGAGCTGTTTTACCGTTTTGGGCTATGTCCAACAATTTCTGATCATTTTTGTGCAATTTTGAAAAACTTTATTTTTGGGTCCAGATTCGTGGTCCAGGTTCAGAGCAAAAATGGTAGATTTTTAAAGCGTTAACATATTTGCTCAAAAATGATCAGAAATTGTTGGAAAAAAACGGTAAAACAGCTCATTTTTAGGCAAAAAGAAATAAGTTAACATAGGTTTTGGGATCTTGCTACGCTAAAAATATCGAAAAATCACCATTTTTCAAGAATAAATTAGCTTTAACTCAAAAAATTCCTGTGCTAACATACCAAACCCAATATACCAAAATTTTCCTGGGAATCTAGACTACATTTTTCTGAAGACAAAATAACATCAAAGTGCCATGCAAAAAAAATTTTTCTGGGAAATACTGAATTTTTTAGGGTTCCTAAAAAATACATGGTTGCAAAGATTGGCCTATAATTTTTTCTAGGAAGGTTTCGAGATCTTGTGATCTTCACAAAAGTTGTAGCGCTGATCACCAGCTTTTCAACGAGCGGTCAACCATTCTCTCAAACTTTGTCTGCGCCGAGATATCCTAAAAAAACTGAAAAGATGTCAAAATTCGCATAAGGTTAACTTTGGACCCATTATTACATAATAAAAGCGCACTTAAAAAATTTTTCACTATATTTTCCTGATAGAACTCGTCAAGATGCATCATTTTGTGGGTTTGTCCCTAACCGTATTACAAGGGTTAATTACAATACTTCGAGTAAAAAAAGCGGCTTTCTTTAGAAAAACTATTATCAGCATTCGATTTGTGGAAATGATGATCTGCAACAGCATTTCTTGATACCAAAGACCGATATAAATGAACGACGCAGCTTGAGCCATAAAGCCATATTTTCCGTCATCGAATAGATAATCTTATTTTGTATATAACTTTTGGAGCTACTACCCAATAGGAGGGAGGCCACCCACGTGAAAGTTTTTCGAAAATTTTTTTCCTGGAAATGACCCCTCTAGGGATAAAAACATGCGAGAGAATCCAAATTTGACATTTTCGAAGCGAAAAAACGCTTCCCTGATTCAGGGGAGGCATATTGTGTATTGAAGCGAAAAGTCGCAAAAATGCGATTTTTGCTTAAAAACGACCCCTTTTGGGATAAAAATGTGCGGGGAATTCGAATTTGACATTTATCAAATTCATTCTGAAACATCCAGAGTCCTACAGTCTACCTCAATATGTTCATTACAAAAAGTATGTAATTGAAAAATCGAAGTTAAGCCTAAATAGAACGATATTAAGGCCATATTACAAACTTGTCCCATCCAGGCTTCTCCAAAAACGTACTTTTTGGGTACACAAAAAGTATCTTGAGTACGTTGAAACGTACCTCTCCAATTTAGCTCAGAAACATTTTTCCCATGCGAATAGTTGAAAATTATGATTAAATAGCCTCAAAATGTATAATTTTGGATTTTTCACTCAAGTACAGTTAACGTACCGCCTTTGTTAAGCGTAATTTATGCTTTTTTCCATGCAAGAAACTAAAATACACCTTTTTAGTTAAAAATAAAGAAAAAATTTTTCGAAATTTTCGACACTCCTAGGGTTTTCCTAAAATGCTATATTTATTTTTTTCTAAATATTCAAGGATTTTGAATTTTATAATGATCTATTCAATGTACAAATCTCATGATCACCATGAAAACGCTAGCTTCATGCCTTTATTCTCATTCTATAATGATCTATTCAATCGTTTCAATAAACAATCTGATTGATCCACAAACTCTTCGTGAACCAATCTTCTTGTTGTCCCGTTCTGTCATCCCTTTTTTGTGTCTCGTTCTTGTTCGTCCCGTGTATTGTGTATGCCGAAAATTCTCAAATGTAGGGTTTTTTAAAATCCACTCTGTAGATTTAGGATCCGGATCTGAGGAGAATGAAATTTATTCAACGAGTAAAATGATTTTATTAACACAAATCTACACTTATGTACATGAACATGAGAAACATGGCATAATTTTCTCTTTATTTTATTTCAAAGAAAAATCACAATAACATATTTGTATATAGTTAGGAATGTACGTGGGGTTTTTCAAACTCATTATGAGGCAATGTCGGGAAAAGTCTCACAGGGTGGGCGAATGTCAAAAAGTGTCGTCAAAAACTTGAAGCCTTGGTTATTTTTATGTACAGGGTGTTCAATAATTTACTCCTGTATTCAAAAATTCACCAAAAATTGAGTTTATATCCATTTCAGAATCCCAAGGGCTCATTCGAAACCGAAAAAACACAAACTGAAAAAAGCATAATTTTCAAAAAATCATACAATTGGGCTTGTAAGTGTTAAACTGGAATTTTGGCTTCATTTTGTATAGCCCTCGGTCTTCTGTTTCTGAACATTCTTTCATTATGGCTTAAGAAGCTAACGGCAACAAAGATCTCTAAGAAAATGACTATTTTAATACTCAAATCAACCAAATATCTATGTTCTCCAGACTAGGAAAACAATAAACTATAGAAAATTTCATTAGGTAAGCTGCCCATTAGCACAGCTACCTAGAAAACTCCTGGCTACGAATGAGATACGACTATGTTCGTTGAGTTGTTGGATGAATTCTAAGCACTCTTGTATAGAACTTCTTCGTAAGCTTCAATAGAAATTTGTCTACAAAATTTCTCGAAACATCATGGGGATTTTCAATAACCTGGATTCGTCGCATCAGCATTTGGCAAACCACCATTTCGACCACATAAAATATAACCTTAATCACATAAAAGAATTGCTGGTCGATGGAATACAAAGTCCACATTATGTATCTTGCAAAAGAATTATAATAAAACATACTCCATTCGGATGACATATTACTTTCAGGAAAGAAATTGCCATGGAAGTTGACAAAGAGAAATATTCTTCGAATACAAGAATAGGAGACATCGATTAAATCCACTACGATAAAAAGTTTAAGCACGTTTTCGGTTTTTTTCTGTTGATCATTCAATTTGGATCGTTTAAGAAGGAAGAAGAGATAACAATCCAATAAGAATGTTATAAGATTTAAAGGGGATAACTCATCAAAGAGTATGTATTGTGGAAAGCAATCCCAGCCGAAAATTATATAGAAAACGCTATTAGCTTTAGACAATGGAGTGTGCCCTCCACATATACTTATTACAGTATGACCATTATAATCATCGTCGGATGTAGCAGTTAAATTTAAAACCACAAATACCCAGGCTATGATTCCTATCATAAATGTGCTTAGACACGAAAAAAGCGCATGTTTGATTTTCAACTTACCTGAAAACCACAAAGGAAACCGTAGTGCAAATACACGCGAGAGCGCTTTGAAAAATCTTACCGTTTCGATTCCAAAACCACAAAGGTACATCAAATATAAAGGTATATAGTGAAAATAGATGAATGTGCCTTTTTGGGAACCTATTGTCAGATAATGGGGTTGAAGCCCTAAGATGCTTTTTCCGAATGGTGGATAGTACGCTGTGAAGAGAAAGAAACAGAGAAACCAGAAAATACAATAGAAACTTTGAATGGTGACGAACATCATGAATGGATTTTTCAACGAGCTTAGCTGGATGAAAAGCGCTACGTTTAAGACCGAAAACAAGAGACCAATAACATAGGGAACTATAATAATATAAGTCATAAAAAAACTATATATATCAGCAATTTGATGAAGTATATAGTAATACTGCTTATTTTTCAAACCCCCTACGTTATTTTCAATACATTGAGCATAGGCCAAACATTGTAAGTTTCTATGACATTCAAGGCTAGAGCCACTATAAGCTGGAATTACTCCTGATGAGGCTTCGCAACGCCTATAAACATAATCTATGGTATCCCAATCATTCATAAGTGAGGTTTCGGAAGTCAAATTGATCACAAACACCTTGATAATGTCGAACTGAGTATATAGATCCAATGCGTAAAAGGTTCTAATTGGCGTCAGCTCAAAATTGCTATCATTAACTGTATAGGAGGTGTTGAGAGAAAAAGTGTAATTGGATAATTTCCTAAATTTACATTGATAGCATGAATTTTCTTTGTCCATTTTTAGGATTTTTCTCACAGGGATAACTCACTATAGGTTACGGTCTCCAGGAAAATTCAAGTAGTTCGTGTTATGGGCAATTTTTTAGAACCAAAATTGGATTTCCATGGAAAGGAAAATTGTTGTCTAAAGCATTCACAAAAACCTAGGAAATGGTCCGTGAAAATTGTATAAATTCGATTTTTTGGTCCTTTTCTTTATGGGCGGTCAAAAAATCGATTTTTCACAATTTCACGGACCATTCCAAAAACATTTGTACAATGTTGTTCATGGGCGAAAACAGTGAACTATGAAGTTTTCAAATCGAAAAAACCTTATTTAAGGTGCTTTTGAGTCTTCGAAATCCTCGAAAAACGTAATTTTTTGAGGGTTTTGTGAATGTGCTTTAGACAAAAATTCTCCTCTCATGGGAATTCAAACTTGGTTCTAAAAAATTGTCCATAACACGAACTATCGTACTGTATATTTGAATTTTCCTGGAGACCGTAACCTATAGTGAGTTATCCCTGTCAGAATTCTCATGTTTTCAAACACAAATCTTACATTCCTATTTCGATGATAGCTAATGAATTTGAATGGCTATTGGGATAAAAGGTTAATATATTCGTGCAATTTTCAGAAGAATAACAATAAGTTGTGTATTTGCACACTCCATTTTCCATAGTATAATTTGTGTTATCAAACAAATGAAGCGATTGAAGTTCTTCATTCATATCAACTGAGATGAAGGAACTCCAAATTGACAGAAATATGCAAAAATGTAAATATTTCATTTTGGTTGACGTTGAATGACTGACTGAGACTCGACAGAAGTTAGATGCTCGGCCTTAATTGAATCAAGGAAATGAGAACGATTTCAATTATTGTATGCTCAAGGAAAGACTTTTTTAAGCGGAGCTATAATTCATTTAAGCATTTGCCCCACACGTTTTCTATGCTATTCGTCCGCCAGGGATAATTGTTTGAGGTGCTCGGCCTTAATTTAATAAAAGATTGCTTGTATTAAGAGTCAATGAATTTAAGAGACGATGTCTTGAAATCTCGAACCAGTCTTGAATGAAGGGTGGCCATAGTAACGAAAATTCGAATCAATTTTTGAAACCGTGGTATACCCTAGGTTTTCGGGGTCGCTGAACACGAATTTGAAGTCCGTTTTTGAATCCGACTTTTTGGTACCCCTGTACGGTAGGTCGGCCTTTTGAGCTTTAGGTCAAACTTCAAGTGGGCATATCTCTGGCCAGCTAAATCCATATCCAACGATTTTGGTGTCGTTGGACAGCTGGTGAATTCTACTTCATTTTTTGTATATACAACTCCTAGTCAAAA
>OZJO01025911.1:0-10542 GCA_900406225.1 Acrobeloides nanus | reverse complement strand
AAATCCGACCTAGACTCGATTTTTGGCGAAATTTTGAAAATGTGGAAAAAATTGGGAAAAAGTCACCAACTTGAAAATTTCATATCTCGGCGAAAATAAAAGTTTTTTCGATAATTTTTATCATAAAAAATTCCTCAGATCTACAGCTATCCAAAATGTGGTCACTCGTAAAAATTCGATTTAAATGATCGCTCGAAAAATTCATTTTCAAAAATTTTGTTCATTCCGAAGCCGTTGCTAGTGGTCCTTTAAGCTTAGGCCTAAGCCTACTCCTAAGCCTAGGCTTAGGCCTATGCCTTGGCTTAGGCCTAAACCTTGTGCGCAAAAAAAATATTTTTTGGCTAAAAAAATTTTTGCGCAAAAAAAATATTTTCCTGACAAAAGTTAGCGTGACAAACTCGTGACAAAAGTTATAGTGCTGAAAAAAATCGCCCAATTCCGGTTTTTTTTATACACTCTATAAATTTACAAAATCACGGTTTTATCCTGTATTTTTACCCTGTATATCCAAATGTGTAAATAAAACATTTTCCATGCTTTTATTTTTGTTAACCATTTTTTGTAACTTGCTTTTTTAATAAAACTTCACACAATCATTTCTTGCCGAAAGAAAGTATTAAATGGATACCACAAAGAAGTACATAATGTAAGCTAGAAAAGAATGCGCCAGAAGATTTGGCCATCTGATTACAGTCATTTCCAACAAGTTAAAGAGCACAGATAGAACTTTTTCTCATGCATTCCTTTCTTTGTCACAAGTTGATGTTTTCGAAATAAGTGTGCCATTCTTTCATTTCTTTAATGATTTGTTCAAGAATGGTTTTGAATAAGCCTATTGCTATTTTTGCTGTTGAGGAAGGATTGAAGCCGAAGAGAAACTGTAACTTTTTTATATTCGTTGTCACCTAGGGTTGCACCCCCCTAACCCAATAGGCATAGAGTATTTTTCACCAAGAGTGTGCAAGTGGATTTTACCCAACTTTGCATTTCGCTTGGAAATTTTTTTTCATAATGCAATTTTGATTTTTTTTTTTTAGTAATTACATATGGTGTTGCTTTGTCCTTCATATTGATGACTGGAACCATTTTTATCCTTATTGTTTACAATTACTTCTTACATGTTTCTTATCATGAGCTAAAAAATGAATACGACGGACGCATGAAGGCATACATGGATGAAACGCTTGCTTGTTTAATCGAGAAGGAAATAGTCTTGACTAATTTTACCAAGTTTACGATCTCAATGAGTAAGTATTGGGCGTGTCAATATATAAAATTATAAATTCATGTCCAGTTATTTATTGGTCGATACCTTATTAGAGAAAATTATTTTTGCTTTTTCTCATAACTGCCTGAAATAAAATTTCGGATTTAAATATTTTTAAGGAAAAGTCCAGGCCGAGCTACAAGGACATTGTGAGAATTTCAAAAATTTTGGTGTTGGTATTTACAACCATTATTCTTTGCTATGCAAATGTAATATACTTGATAATTTTTCATTTTAGACATTGTAAAATATCTAATGTTATATACATTTATGTATGTATGTTACGAGCGAATCTGATTCGATAAGATTCGCCCGCAACAAATAAACCAAACCCGTTTTATTAATTAACAATAAACAACTCGTAATAAGGATGCGCGTTATCAGACGTGAAAATATTCAAGATATTAGGGTAATAGGAAGGGCTCAAAAGTAGTAATAGCTTTTACAGCACGTTCAAATATTTTTTCATATACCTGATTCAGGGAAGCGCTTTTTCGCTTCGAAAATGTCAAATTCGGATTTCCCGCATGTTTTTATCCCTAGAGGGGTCATTTCTAGAAAAAATTTTTCACATGAGTGGCCCTCCCCCCTCTTGTATAGTAGCTTCAAAAATTACATTCTCCATGGCTGTTCTTCTTGAAACGGGTGTGTTCCGATTTTCATGTTTTTCTTTAATCTGCAACTTGACTCCATAGAACTCCATATTTTTTCCATAATTCTTTCAACTTGGCTCGTGTTTTCTCTTTCTTTTGTTCTTCTCGCGAAAAATCGCACCCCACTAAAATGAAAAATTCGTTCTTTTCACGAGCGAGTAATATGATCATTTTCCTTAACTTTCATTTTTTGTTAACATTTTGGATTGACCCACTCCCTTGCTACATGCCTGCTTACAATGTTATTTATTTTTTAACTCAAAATAATATAAACCGGGTACAAATCACAAATAAAATTTTCAATAACAAATAAAAATCGCTAACAAGGGAAATATTATTTCTTGGCCTTTAACAATTGCGGAGCAGAGACACGAACTTTTCCAGGGATATTCTGAGCCACAAAATTATCAGTAGTCAGTCCTTTGATCAGAGTTTTTTCTGCTAACGACAATGTTTTATCACGCTGAAAAAATGGTTTTTATTAAACTAAATTTTGTTGCATAGCCAATTGATATCTCTTAAACATTATGTTATCCGCGTTTTTTGCTAAGCAAACGGGAAACTCACAATAAAAAAAACTTATTATCGGCTTAAAATTGTTTTAAGTTGGGTAGGCTGAAAAATCTATACATACTTGAAACAATGCCAAAGCTGCTTTGGCTGCTTTTCCACGCTTTCCAGTTCCGGGCGTAATTTTGACCTTGAACTTAAATTTCTGCATAGTTGAATATGGCGCACAGACCGGCGTCACAAAAAGCAGGGTATCTTCCGGTAATGGAATATATGTTAAGGTCTCCAAAATCGCGGCATCTCCTCCATCTGCAGCTAACTCCTCGTCATCCTCTTGTGGGTCATCCAAGTTTTCCTCGTCTGGTTTTTCTTGATCCGTTGATTCGGGATCGGCTTGTGTGGTATCTTCTTGTTCTCCATCAGTTTTTTGATTATCAGTCTGTTTTTGGTCAGATTTTGTAGGCTGTGTTGAACTTTCTTGTGGTTTTCCACGTGACGAGTATGGTCTTTCGGCTGAAAAATGAGAATTTTAATTGGTCTTCAAAGTTAATTTTTGATGAAAATTTGAATTTTAACATAAATTCTCTCGAGTAAAAAGATAATGCCTACAGCAGGAATCGAACACATACGGCACACGGGCATGCATTTTAATCATAATTTTTTATTGATTAATCAATCGCTTCAATATTCTAACTTTGATTGAAACAGGCACTTTTGCATTTCATTGCAATTTTGAATTTCATAATACAATGTATTAGATCTTTCTTTCAATGTTTCAAATTTTATTGAATCATGAAACGTTGCTTGAATCAATAAAATTTTATCGAAACAACTTATCAAACATAAAAACTTCTTTAAGGAATTTTTAGATAGTGTAAAAGACTTTTTCTCAACTTTTTAACCTGAGTAAAAAAGTTTTTTACACCATATCAAAATTCCGGAGCTCTTCCCCCTGGGGCCGTAGTAATAAAGATAAATATCCGGATAAAAAAAAATCCGTAGTAATAAACAAAATATCCGGATATTTTTTCGTACGGCCACAACGTGGAGTACTAACCACTATACTATGTAGGCCAAAAGCAAAGACGCGGCAAATCAATTAAGTATCCCAGACAGCCGGCCGTGACCCAAGCGTTGATTCAACAAAGGAAAATAGACAATGTATATGCACTTATGGCAAAATTCTTAGATAACAGAATGGTTGTAAAAATTTTTGCAAAAAAATAATATTTGAATAAATGAAAGAAATAAACTTGTTATTCGAAAATTTTAAAAATTAAGTTTTATGCCATAAAAAAATAACATAAAAATAATTCTCTCTTTATAAAAAAAACCACATACTTTCAACTTTTTCCTCCTTTTTAACAGATCCCAATAATTGTAATCTCAATTCTCTTTCCNTGCCATAAAAAAATAACATAAAAATAATTCTCTCTTTATAAAAAAAACCACATACTTTCAACTTTTTCCTCCTTTTTAACAGATCCCAATAATTGTAATCTCAATTCTCTTTCCTCTTCATCCTGATCCTTATATTTCCGCTTAATTTTCTCCAATTTGTGTTTTTGTCGTTTTGTTAACGGACCTCCTTTTTGCTTGTTTTGATCTTAAAAATAGGGTAATTTATTTTTACAACTTAAATAACCTTGAGCAGCTTTTTTGGCCGTTTCTTCGGCTTCCTTTTTCCTCTGTTCTGCAAGAAATTTTTCTCGTTGAGATGGTTTTTTAGTTGCTTTTGAAGGCATATCAAGTTGGAACATAGTATACTCTTCGGCTTGTTCAGTTTCTGTATTGTTCATTATTTTCATGGATTGGAGATTGAGCTGAAAAATCGATTTGAAAAATATTTTTTGGAATTTTTTAAATTTATATGATGGGATTTTTTAATTCTAGGAAATATTTTCATTCTAACTTTTTAAATATATTAAGATTCTATAAATCCGATAAGATATAACACCAAAATACCGGGGGAGACGCCCTAGGAGAGGAGAAAGGGTGATCGAAATTTAAAATAATACACTCCGTCAATATTTCATTTCAAGAGGGAGCAATTTACCAAAAATGATCACAAAATGCCAATGTTTCGAGGGAAAATGGTAAAAAAACACATTTTTTCGGCCTTAGTCCGATTTCAAGAGGGGGCACAATTGCCCGAATTGCCCCCCCCCCTCTAGCTACGCCCCTGTGCGCTGCCCCCGAGCGCGATTACATTTTACAAAATTTTTCAAAAAATGTTAAAATCTTTAAAAATTAGAAAAATCGATTTTTGATCCATTTATGTGTTTATACTAAAAATCCAATTTTCATGAAATCCAATTTTCATAATATCAGATTCATGTTCCTCGCATAACAATACTCCAATGCAAAATTTTTTAGCAGTTTTGGGCAAAAGGTATCGACTCCTGGCGGAATCAAAACGGATCTACGTATTGATAGTCTGGCTCCTTAGTCACTTGGCTACGGATGCCCACTTTTTTTTTGCTTTACAGCGGGAAACAGAGTTTACATAAAATCAACATATAAAACAAACAGAAAATAGCAAAATTAACCAGTACAATTAAACCAACTCAATCGAATTTACAAAGTACAAAAAGTAGTACATGAAAATAATTTGTTAAGATCACCTGAATATCGGGGAACTCCTCTTTGTCTCCATCACTTTCTCCTTCGGTATCCTCCTCCTTTTCACCATTTTCCTCATCCGCCTCAATTTCTAACTCCTCTTCATTATCTGCCAAATCATTTCCTGATTCAGGCACAGTTGACTCGGTTTCCAAATTTTCCGAAAATACCGTACTAGCCGCAGAATTCATCGATCTATGTCGTTGCACCGATTCCTCATCAATTTTGAACATAAGCCCAAAGCCTAGTACAAGTTGGCTAATCGGTAAATAATTCTTCGTGCCACGAATCATGAAAGAACCAGCAGGTAGATATTCTCCAGTTGGAGCAGTTCGTGAGACTTGGTCGTTCCGGACCCACCACGCCTTTGCGGCAATGTTACTTTCCCAAGCGGATGAGTAGCATACGGCCATAGAACCAGCTTCGTGTAGGGTTTTGGGTGGAATTTCCATATCCTTGTTTCGGTTTCGAATGACGACTGAGCAACCACCATGTATGTCAGCATGAACGTAGACTTAAAAAAATTTTAAAATAGAATACGCTTTAAAAAACATGGTACTACCCCAACCTATATGGACCACTCAACAATGGTTGATTTTTTCTGATAATTTTCGAAAACTTATCTCTATAAAATAGCACGTTATCAAGTTATAACACACATTTTTAACAAAAATCGGAATACTGCACAATAGGGGGAAGCCACCCACGTAAAAAAATTTTCAAAATTTTTTTCTGGAAATGATCCCTTTTAGAGGTAAAAACATGCGAGAAATCCAAAATTGACATTTTGAAGCTAAAAACGCTTCTCTGATTCAGGGAAGACCTGTGTATTTAAGTGAAAAGTTGCAATAATGCGATTTTTGTGACTTTTATCTTCAATACACAGGCCTTTCCTGAATCAGAGAAGCGTTTTTAGCTTCAAAAATGTCAAATTCGGATTCCCCGCATGTTTTTATCCCTAGAGAAGTCATTTTCAGAAGAAAAATTTTGAAAATTTTTTCGCATGGGTGGCCCCTTATTGTGTAATAGCTCCCAAAAATTAAATGCATATGAAAATTTACACATCTTCAAGATTGAAAATTCAGAATCTAAGCATAAAATACCCCCCACGGCGCAATAAAAACGTAAAAATCGATTAAATAAATGTTTCAGAAATATTTTAAAACCATATAGAATAAGTTTTCAATTGTTTCCATTTTTGGCACTATTTTTATCCGCCGTGACCCCGTAACAATAGTCTTGGCAGTAAAATTCGATATTCACATTATCGCAATCTTTGCAAATTTCCCGATTTGGAATTGCGTTTCACGCATCGAGAGTACGTTTTCTGGAACCTCGCATAAAATTACCCTTAAAAAAAATTTCAACCATCGTTGAGTGGGTCATCTAAGCTAGGGTAGTACCAAAAAAATTAGTAATCTAAATTTTTTAACATACCATCTCCAGGACGCAGATAGCGTTTCACTAAAAGCTCATTTTGCTGGAAATCACGTCCAGCTATCACCAAATATTTATCGGAGCTAATAAACCAGAAGAATTTTTCGAACCAAAATGTTTTTCGTGCACGGAGAAAATTTTTCTTAGCTCGGACCTAAAAATAGTAAACTGAGATTCAAGACAAAAATTATTTTTGAGAATAAAATTCAGAAAAAAAATTTAAGCTCAAACTGTGCGTCAATCTAGGAACTTAATTCTTAAGCTCCAAAATCAGTTAACATTATTTTTTAATTATCAAACATTTCTGGACCTGATCAATTTTCGTTTTTGTCTGCTGTTGCGCTGATTTCAGAGCCATAGTTGTGGCTAGGACAGTTCTATTCTGTTTCTCCACCGCTTTTTTTCTATCGTCAAAATATTTCCGACAATTTTGATCCGCTGTCAAATCTATGTCAATCTCAACTTTTATAGGCTTTTCTTCTTCATTGAACGGATCTTCCAAGGACATAGTAAACGAATTAGAATGAAAATCCAGCTTCACTATCGCCTGTGCTGCATCTACTCCTTGGTTCCTCAAATCGGACATCCATTCAGGGATGTCTTCCCAGCTCATTTTTCTGGCTATTGCAAATCTGAAAAATGAATAAAATTAAGCAGAAAATAGTATCATAAATTTTGTTTGTAAAGTACGGTTTTTTTTTGCTCATCCTGTATATTTTATTTCCTTTTTGCCATTTAATCGCACCTAACTAAAGCCAATGCTTTTTCCACCAATTCACGATTCAACTCAATTCTCTCCGCCCTTTGCTGTTGCGTTATCTGCACCTCTTCCAAAGCTTTGATCCTAGTTTCATGGTCTTTTTTGACGTTATTCAATTTTTTCACCGCTTCTTTTTCAGCTGCCATAGCTTGCTGCTCAGCTTTTTGGTCGTCTAATAAGGAATAGAAAGTATCAACAGCTTCACTGAATGATGGGAATTCTTTCACAAACATGTGCTTTTCCGGATTTTGAAATTGAGTAAAAGAGAAAGGATGGTACTCCTAAAAATAAGAAGTATCTAAAAATTCGATTTATGTGTCAATATAGAACCTCAAAATCAATGTTGGACCCATTTTTGAGTCACAAAATCAATTATTGAGCGCAGTTTAATCTCAAAAACTCGACTCATTTTTGACATTTTGAATAAAAATTGTACCTGATACGATTGAATTTCATTGCCCTCAGAACTTTGCAGTGTCTTGTAAGTTATAAAACCTTTTGAAGGAGAAGTTCGAAATTCGTTGTACAATGAGTTGGCAAAAGTTAGAGCTTCCTCGATCAATCTTGGATCAATATTGTCTTTAACCTAAAAAGACATGCTACTTTCTATTAAAGCACGTGTGTTTTAAGCAGATATTAATCTGATCCGAGTGAAAAATTATACCATTAGAAGACGGTCAGGTTGATCTCGGAGCAGTCCAAATCGCTCTGAAACGTGTTTTTCGAACGCAAAAACCCTCTAGAATTCAAAATCGGCAGATTTTAATGTTCCTGTTAGAACTTTTATTTTGGCATCTGTCGTGGTAATGGGGGTCAAAAATATAAGTCCTAACATGTTGTTATTACAGTGACATTAAATTCTGCCGATTTTGAGTTCTAGGGGGTTTTGCGAACGGAAAACACGATTCCGAGCGATTTGAGATGCTCCGAGCTCAACCTGTTTTAGTCATTTTCTGTTATTGTTTCCGCAAAAATGTCTATAACTTTTTATGATTAAAAGTTTTTGGATAATTCTTTTTTGCATTTTGTAGCCTAGAATCATATCTAAAATTTTTTATAGCATGATTTTTTCAAAACCTCAAAATAAGTTTTTTTAGAGCGATTTTAAGCTCAAAAATAGGGGGTTAAACTTTTTAAACGCTTTTACACAATCTAAAGTATTGTATATATTTCCGATTTTTAATTTTTTTTTCTTCTTCCTAATTTACGGCTTCAGACTGATTTTACAACATCACTAATAGCAATAACTATGCACCTTGGCATCAATTGGAATTCCTTTAGCCACAAAAGCATGATCCAATAAGGCCGATCCAAACGGCACTTGTCTGATAAGAGCTTTTCTCAAAACATCCTCATTATTCGAACTTTCCAAAAACAATTTTATATTCTCGATCGATGGAATAAAGCAATCTTTTCTAGCCTGTTCAATTGGATACCTAAAAATCATGAGTTAGAAAAATTCAAAAGATTCCAAATCCATACCTTTCCCTAACTTTAAACCGAACATCATGGTCCTTATCAGTTCTCGGTCGCAAGATATTCAAGATAATATAATTGTGGTCCGTCAAAACCACATTTCCTCTATCATACAATTCGATAATTACATGGCAAGCTCGGTCATCGTCACCAAATTGAAGATCAATCATTCGGTCCACGCCGAGCTGGAAAATAGTCATTTTAAAAAGATATGAAAAATACCTGTTGAACATTGGTCAATCTCTTTTCCTTGATATGCTTTCGAAATTTCATGCTAAAGCCAGATGGCATCTGGGATTTCGGCCAATCATGTGTAGTTCTATGGATTCTTATACCCGACTCAAACAAAATCACTTCTTTATGTTCTGGTCTATAAATAGCAAAATTTAAAGCAGTAATAAGATTTGATAAAGCCCTTTTTAAAAATGTCAAAAATCCCTTAAAAATATAAATTTTAATAAAAAAAATTACATTTTTTTCAAAATTAAAGTTCTTTAAAACATGTAATACCGAGGGAGGTAAAAGTTCTGGAAAAGTTGTCATAAAGGGCAAAAGTTCTGACAAAATTCAAAAAATTTTAAACATGATTTTTATGTGAAATCTTGTTGCTGTCATTGAAATACAGTGAGTAAATTATAGTAGTAGAATTCGACTCTTTTTTTTTGCTTTAAATATGAGAATTTTTGCATCTTTTATCAAAACTTTTTCCTGTTATGACAGCGTTTACATCCATAAAAACGAGTAAAATTTATTGAAAAAACGTTATCTTCACAAAAATTTACTATTTTTATGCAAACATATCTTTTCCATAAATTACTTACTTTTGCAACTTAATCAGATAAGTCTTCGAGTCTATGTCATAAACATTAGCCACTCGCATTCCAATTAAAGATTTCAATTCGTGCACAATGGCAAAAAGATCAATCGTAGAAAATTTGCTCTTCATTTTTTCACAAATTTGGCTAAAGATAAAGAAGATTGATTTTTTTTAATTCGAAAAAATAATTTATCAAATAAAAACATAATAAAAAGGTGCAAAGCGTTTCAAACAATATTAAAGGGACTGGGACAACAGCTTAGGTCTTANAAAAATAATTTATCAAATAAAAACATAATAAAAAGGTGCAAAGCGTTTCAAACAATATTAAAGGGACTGGGACAACAGCTTAGGTCTTACAAGGAATGGTCTAGAAGTGTCAGTCAGGGATTTTTAAAGTTTAGAGGGGAAACGATAGACAACAATATTGTAAGACACACAGAGAAAAAATTGTTTGCAAATGGCCATCCTGGAAGGAAATATAAAGTTTTTAAATTTTTAGGCAAAAAGAAAAAGCCAAGGGTGGGATTCGAACCTGCGACCCTTTAGCTTTGTAGCCGAGAGCACTAACCACTACACCACTGATGTAAAATATTCGTTTAGTACGAAAAATCGTGATAACTTTAACAGCTTAACGTTTCAAGCCTCCATTCCTCCCCCTAGAACCCCCACCTACCCCCCAACTTTTCATGAGGAATCGAATGAACACTATATCGTTTCATGAAAAGTGCAGGAAACCCGAGAAAATGGGATTTTCATGAAACGATATAGTGCTCATTCGATTCCTCGTAAAAAATTGCGCCTAGGGGTTTAGTGAAGTTTATGTGGGGTGCTAAAAAGCTCAGGAAACCCGAGAAAATTGCATTTTTTGAAGGAACCCCATTTCCTGAAAAAGTGGGGCTTCTTCAAAAAATGCAATTTCTCGAGTTTCCTGAGGTTTTTAGCACCCCGAATAAACTTCACTAAACCCCTAGGCGTAATTTTTCACGAGGAATCGAAT